>JAFFST010048010.1:741-11485 GCA_022414735.1 Noturus placidus | reverse complement strand
TATACACACACATATATATATACAGTGGTGTGAAAAAGTGTTTGCCCCCTTCCTCATTTCCTGTTCCTTTGCATGTTTGTCACACTTAAGTGTTTCGGAACATCAAACCAATTTAAACAATAGTCAAGGACAACACAAGTAAACACAAAATGCAATTTGTAAATGAAGGTGTTTATTATTAAAGGTGAAAAAAAATCCAAACCATCATGGCCCTGTGTGAAAAAAATTTTTTACACAACTTGTTTTCACCTAGACTGATTGCTAGTCATTAATATTCATAAAGCAGACTCTCATTAATATTAATTAGCATCCAAATAGCCTTTTCAATGACTGGAGAAGCAGTTGGCATTTGCTCCTAGTTAACTCAGCTAACTTCTCTATCAGGCTAGAAAATCATCGACTTGTAGTCAAGTGTGAATAAAACTCCCCCATGTACATCCTCTTTTGCGTCTTCTTTTCTGCTTCCATCAATGGAAGTGATCACAGCACCAAAGGTACATAGTGATGTACATCTATGCATGTATGGTGATGTACATCTATACATCATAGCACATCTATGATTGCAGACTTCTGGGTTTTGTTGGTTTTAAGTCATGTTTAGACTGACAAAGCTTACACTGTAAACACAGTCAGCGCCAAAATTACTGACACCTTTGGTAAAGTTGGGTAAAAAGATTATTTAAAAATATCCTCGTGATTAAGTAGCTTAATCTCACACTGACAAGTAAAAGTATTCTGAGACAATAAAATCATTACCAAAGACTAAAATAAAAACATTAAAGAACAAGCAATGCTAGAAACACCAGTGGAACTCCCAGTCAGGCACGTTGGGTTTTTCTGAGCATCTAATTTAATCTGCTTCACACAAAGTCATTGTGCTGCTCAGTCAATAGGCATTTATCATGTTTACGAATAATTAGAGGGCTGCTGCATGGTAACTGCTACAATCACAATTCCTGACAGGCAACGTTACAAGAGCAGAAAATGTTGGCAGAGTATAAATGGATGTGGATGGTCTGCCATGTGACTAAACTCATGAATTATTTATGCCCTCTCACATTGATGGCTGGAGCAAACCAGAACAATGCAAACAACAAACAATTTCTACTTGCTCTGAGCAGCTTGCAGAGAAGGGCTCAGGATCAGCATGACATGGGATACTCCATCTGCTATTTTTACGCCTGTGATGTCAAAGCCTTTAACTGCACTCTGGCCCTTTTCACTATCCATACAGACAAACAGCCCAGGAGACTCTCTCTCTCTCTCTCTCTCTCTCTCTCTCTCTCTCTCTCTCTCTCTCTCCCTCGCTCTCTCTCTCGCTCTCTCTTTCCTGTGCTCCTTCATTAATGAATGGAGAGAAGCAACACTGACCTTTTTTTTTTACCTTTCCAATTGTTTATCTAGCTAATACGTTTCTGGCCATTTAGCCTTTTTTTATTCACAGGTGAATATAAATAGGTGAAGTTAAATGCTTAAATATTTTTAAACCATTTTATGGATTGTTTATACCAATCTTCTATTCACCCCCTATACTGCGTGACAACACTTCCAGGGAGCACAGTGTTCCTTCAAGGCATGTTAGGCCTGCCACATTTTCCGGGCCACTACCTATGCTACATCACTGAGCATCACAAGATCTATTTGGCTTGCAACAAAAAGCACTTTGTGGAGGATTGCTTAGGAGTGGAACGAATCAGTCGCATCCTCTCCAGATTTGCAGCCAAGGACAGCACATGGGGTAGCCAGGATTCCATCCAAACTGTGACACCCAACTCTAAACTAACCACATCTACATGAAAGGATATATGTAGATATGGAACACAAACATACTATCTTTACAAAAAATATTGTGCTGTGAGGAATATAGTTAGGAACTCCACTAATAAGAAATGGTAGTGAACAGGTCATGAAACCCAGACTGTTTGAACATGACACGGCTTCGGCACAGCTGCTCCAGCCACTTCCATTTACATCGCTGGGGGTAACTGCCGTCCACGCCAAGCTCTATTTTTAACTTCCCCCAGGAGCCAAGAAAAAAAATAATAAGAAGCCCTACACGATCCTGACTACAGCTACCCAATACTTGAGAAGAAGAAAAAAATTATCAGCATTTACAGAATTTACACTATGTCTACTCAAACAGCTCATCTTTATTTGTAATCCCTCTCTGACATTTTAAATGCATCTTGTTCACAAGTGTAACAAATGCAGTATACTCCAGACTGCTGTTTTTACTGCATATATAGTCCAGATTTAAGATGGTGTCAAACTGAACTCCCTCACACACAGGGGTAGGGTCTAAAGACAAACCAAGGCCCTTATGTAGAGACTACACAGGTATAAAGAACTGCCTGAAGGTTGCCATGCTTGCTCATACTGACTCACTCATTATCTCATTCTATTTCTCCAACACAATAACCCCACATATACTATACAATCATTAAAACAAGCATCCTATAAATCTTCACTAGCATGAGTTTTTATGTGGACTCCTCGAACACAAAACCCTGCAAAAGACTATCAAAAAATGTGAGGCATTTTGAAATAAGCCCAAAGACAAAAAGATGTGGAGCAAACCTTCAGTCAACATCAATTCTACAACCAAAACTGGCTCTAGAGGCTAAAACTGAAGACTTTCTGTTCTTGGCTGAGCTAGCTGTCATGATGTAAAATATAAAAAGTCTCACTGCGTATGTAGCCTACTCAATAACAAAACAACAACTAATTGTTACTTGTAAACATTACATTCATATGTGCATAAAATAGTGTGGTAAATCTTTCCCAGGGAGCTAAATGTCAAATCATATTAGACGCTTTAAATTAGTGACTATGCCAAAATGATGTTATAGGCAGGAGGCAGGAATTTCTTTGGTAAAAAATGCATTTCTATGCATGGTTGCTTATCCCAATAAACACAGTTGTTGAGAAAACCAGTGCGCTGACAATACAAAAATATGATGCCAAATCACAAAAAGTTTTCTTCAAAATATGGAAATTTGAAATGCAGTAAATTTACATTCAGGGAGGACAAATGATAAAACCAGGCAAGTCAAAGCGCTTTGTGTTTGTGACCTCAACCAAAAGTCTTCAAGTTGTTGTTAAACATTTTGGCTGTATGTTGAGCTGTTCTCATCCCATCTCATCTTAAATGAAAAACTTCTGAATCTCACTAGCATTTTTCACTTCTCTTGTAAAGTAACCTGTGTTAGCAGGAGTGTTATGGTATATGACAGCTCTGCGCTGCACTTTATTCTGCTCGGGTTCATTAGTGTATCCTCATATCTGCATGTCCCTTATCCTGAAAAGACCATCTGTCATCCATGCATACTAATTAATCAAGGCCTGCATTAAGTTTAAACAAATTTACCAAACTATTTTTTTTCTTTCTCTGGTTGTTGAATTGTCTTGTCTGATGGGTAGTTGAATAAAAACTATCTGCCTGGACAGAAAATGCTTATTTAGGGAAAACGCAGTGAAAACCACAACAGAAATACTGTTTACAGACGACATACGTATGACATACAAGTTCTTCTATTTCACAAGGAATACATGCCAAATATGATTACATTTGTCTTTACTTTATTAAAGGTATCTTCACTATGGATTGGAAAAAGAATCAACTTACCAACCAGCTTAGCGTATTAATTTCCCTTGAATATGGATAAATAACACTAAATAAGCAGCTGTTGATTTGTTCATGTATAACCAAAGCCTGGGCTGCAGAGTAAATTTAGCAATAATTATGTTCTGTGCATCACAATTTTTAGTGTTTGTCCATTAACCATGGTTCTGGTGTTGGCACCAACATTGTAGAGTCAAATTCTGGTCCTTGCTGAAATCTATAGATCTGGTGAGAGTTTAATTATTTGTGTGAGTGAACAATATGAGTATCCACCTTAGTAATAGACAGGTGATTAGCTAGAGGTTTTTTCTGTCCAAATTGCAGTCTTTGTTAATGGGAATTCACACAGGAGAACAGGCAGAAGTGTATCGCAGAACCATTCCTTCAACCCACACCAGAAAATGATGAAACAAGGCCTGTACATTAGTGTAAAGCCATAGATGTCTCTACCTAATTCATAACACTGCATCCATTAAGAGGAGATTTTCAGGCTCAGTGCTCTCAGACAAAACACCCTCACTGTAGAATGGTGTAGTTGGACAAGGTCAGGTTATAAACATCTGCCTGCAGTGCTTTAATAATCCTAATGCCTTCTGATTATGAGCAGACCACAGTCATTAATAAAGTCTAGTGTGCTATGTAATGCAGTGCTGTATTAATTCTGACTAAAGTGCTTTGGCCCGGTTGCCCAGTGCTAACTTAACACAGTAAAAAGACCGCAATTATCCAGCTAAGCAAAGAGAAAAAGGAATTTTTTTTAAAAAACAAGGAAAAGAAAACCCTCAACAGATGTGCTCTCAGCAAGTATATCAGCTTACTGATGTGTCAGAGCAGGTAAAGTCTGGTGACCTGTTGGATGATGCAAGCTCACATGATTAAAAATGCAGAAAATGTTCAGAAGGGGTGGCACGGTGGCACAGCAGGCAGTGCTGCTGCCTCACAGCTCCATGGTCTCTGATTTGATCTTGAGTTACTGTCAGTATGCTGTTTTGCATGTTCTCACTCTGGGTTTCCTCTGGGTTCTTCGGTTTCCTCTCACTGTCCCAAAAACATGTAGGTAGGAGGACTGGCTATGTTAAACTGTCCGTTGGTATGAATGAGTGTATGAATGTGTGCTCATGATCCATGGTCACTGCCATCCCATCTAGAGTGAACTCTCCATGTGCCCATTGATCCCAGGATGGGCTCTGGACCCACCGTGGCCCTGACCAGAATAAAGTGGTTACTATATATATGAATGAAAGAAAAATATTGAAAAAAAAGGCTACACACCACAATGCACCCAAGCAGACCTGTTGACAAATAATTTTTTGTTCTGCACCATTACCAGAGCAGTTGTGCTTTGTGCCATAATCTCTGGAGCCATGCTCAAACTCAAACCCAATACAACTGTGATAGTTGATTGTCATGTTTTTTTCTTTATTCAAAACGAACTGAATATCATAAATCCAATGTAGAACCACTGGTCAAAGTCAGTTGAATTTACTGAGAGGTAAGAAATGTCTGGCTGTAGCAAGCAATCACAGATTAGCAAGCAATCACAGCTTTGTGTGATAATTGGAAAATATAAATCAAAGTATTCATCAGCATATCATCATGAAGTGCTTTAAACAGCTAATCATAAAACACAAAGTGCAGTCTTCCCACCACACTGGACCCATTTCAGTATGCATACCGTCCCAACCGCACAGCACAGAGGATGTCATATTTGCTACCATACATCTTTCTCTGACCCATCTAGATAAAAAGGACAATTACGTAAGGATGCTGTTCATAGACTTCAATTCATCATTCAACACCATCATCCCACAACAACTGACAACAAAGCTGAGCCTCCTGAGTTTAAACACTTCCCTCCGCAACTCAATCCTGGACTTTCTGACCAGGAGACCCTAGTCCATCGGGATCGACAAGTCCACCTCCAGCACCACCACACTGAACATCAACGCACCCCAGGTCTGTGTGCTCAGTCCACTGCTGTTTACCCTGTTGGCTCATGACTGTGCTGCAAAGTTCAGTTCTAATCACATCATCAAGTTTGCTGATGATACTACAGTTGTGGGCCTCATCTGCAACAATGATGAGGTGAACGATCTCGCAGAATGGTGTACAGACAACAATCCATCCTCTTAATGTTGATAAGACTAAAGAGATGACTGTTGACTTCAGGAGAACCTACAGTATCTCACAAATGTGAGGACACCACTCACATTTTTGTAAATATTTTATTCTATCTTTTCATTCTCCCCTAAGTGATAATGTCCAAATTGGGCCCAATTAGCCATTTTCCCTCCCCGGTGTCATGTGACTTGTTAGTGTTACAAGGTCTCAGGTGTAAATGCGGAGCAGGTGTGTTAAATTTGTTGTCATCGCACTCACACTCCCTCATACTGGTCACTGGAAGTTCAACATGGCACCTCATGGCAAAGAACTCTCTGAGGATCTGAAAAAAAAATTGTTGCTCTACATAAAGCTGGCCTAGGCTATAAGAAGATTTCCAAGACCCTGACACTGAGCTGCAGAACGGTGGCCAAGACCATACAGCGGTTTAACAGGACAAGTTCCACTCAGAACAGGCCTCGCCATGGTCGACCAAAGAAGTTGAGTGCATGTACTCAGCGTCATATCCGGAGGTTGTCTTTGGGAAACAGACTTACGAGTACTGCCAGCATTGCAGCAGAGGTTGAAGGGGTGGGGGGTCAGCCTGTCAGTGCTCAGACCATACACCGCACACCATCAAATTGTTCTGCACGGCTGTCGTCCCAGAAGAAAGCTACAGCTCATTGAGGGAACCATGAATTCCAACATGTACTGTGACATACTGAAGCAGAGCATGATCATTATGCAGTATTCCAGCATGATAACGACCCCAAAACACACCTCCAAGACGACCACTGCCTTGCTAAAGAAGCTGAGGGTGAAGGTGATGGACTGGCCAAGCATGTCTCCAGACCTAAATCCTATTGACCATCTGTGGGGCATCCTCAAACGGAAGGTGGCATTGACAACCATGATGTCGTCATGAAGGAGTGGAAGAGGACTCCAGTGGTAACCTGTGAAGCTCTGGTGAACTCCATGCCGAAGAGGATTAAGGCAGTGCTGGAAAATAATGGTGACCGCACAAAATATCGACACTTTGGGCCCAATTTGGACATTTACACTTAGGGGTGTACTCACTTTTGTTGCCAGCGGTTTAGACATTAATGACCGTGTGAGTTATTTTGAGAGGACAGCAAATTTACACTGTTACACAAGCTGTACACTCACTAATTTACATTGTAGTAAAGTGTGATTTCTTCAGTGTTGTCACATTAAAAGATATAATAAAATATTTACAAAAATGTGAGGGGTGTACTCACTTTTGTGAGATACTGTAAGTGGACCACTCACCACTGCACATCAACGGAACAACTGTGGAGAGAGTCAACGTTTCTTGGTGTGCACATGACTGTGGACCTTTCCTGGGCTCTCAACAACACTAGCCTAATCAAAAAGACCCAGCAGAGCATCCACTTCCTGCGGAGGCTGAAGAGAGCCAAACTTCACCCTCCCATCCTCACCTCCTTCTACAGAGGGACAATAGAGAGTATCCTGAGCAGCTGTCTCACTGTGTGGTATGGGAATTGCACCCTATAGCAAATTGTGAGTACATCTGAAAAGCTCATCGGGCTCGCTCTACCCACCAGACACCTCATTCAACAACAGCTGCATCCGCAAAAGACACCAGTATTGCGGACGAACCCTTTCACCCTTTTCATGGACTATTCACCCTCCAGCCATCTGTCAGAAGGTACAGGAGCATCCGTGCCACCAACAGCAAACTCCGCAACAATTTCTTCCCTGAAGCTGTCAGATTACTCAACACCCTGCTGCCTCCCAACGCTCACCTGGGCTAGTCGAACACCTAAACCAGTAAGACTACTGCACGCTGCATCAGTCACTGTATACTATGGAACTTGTTTTTGCTGCCATTATCGCGGCTATACTGTGCTGCTCCATGTTCAGTGCATCTTTGTCCTGTGTATTTATTGTCCTGAGTATTTATTATTTTGTTCTGTGTATTTATTGTTTTGCACTCGTCTCACACTGTAGTGTATTTGCACTTTATGTAGCCTTGCATACTGTTCTGTGCTGCACCATGGTCCTGAAGACACATCATTCCGTTCCAATGTATGCAAGCTATATAGAGGGATGACAATTAAAACCCACTTGAATTGACTTGTAAGCATATCCTGTGAACAGTAGACTTGAGGAGGGAATACACCTTGGATAGGACACCAGTGATGGACAGAGCACCATACTTTACGCATGCCTGCACGCACGCACCCGCATGCGCACACAGTCATTCATACCTAGAGACATTATTTATCTTAGCAAATTTACCTACTGGCATGTTTTGGGACAGTGGGAGGAATCCCACGAAGCTCAGGATCAAATTAGTGACCCTGGATCTGAGAGGCAATAACGCACTACCATATTGCCTTAATTTTCATAATTGAAAATATAATTCAAATGAAACTGCAATACATTCCTTTAAATTTTGTGCAGTTTACAAATTGTTGCCAAATTTAAAATGCAAAAGCAAATATTAAGATGATACTATAACAAAAAAGTACACTTACTGGACACTTTATTATTCCAAAAGATGCCTACTCATTCATGCAATTATCCAATTGTGTGGCTGAAGTAAAATCATGCAGATCAGGTCCAGCAGCTACTAGTAATGTTCACATTAACCATCAGAATGTGACTTCTGGGATTTTGACTGTGGTTTGACTGTGCCAGACAGTCTGGTTTGAGTGTTTCTATAACTGCTGATCTCATGGGATTTTCTCACACAATAGTATCTAGAGTTTGGAATGGTGCTATAAAGAAAAACATCCAGTGAGTAGCAGTTCTACATAAAAAAACTTTGATGCTGCGAGATGTCAACAGAGCATGGTCAAACTGGTTGGAGCCAATAGAAAGCATACAGTAACTCAGATAACAACTCTGTATAATTGTATTGAGCAGAAAAGCATCTCAGAATGCATAACATGTCGAACCTTGAGGCGGATGAGGTAAAACAGCAGAAGACCACATCGAGTTCCACTTCTATAAGCCAAGAACAGAAAGCTGAGGCTGCACTGGGTACAAGCTCACCAAAACTGGACAATTAAACTGGAAAAACCTAGCCTGGTCTGATGAATCCCCATTTCTGGTGAGGCACACAGATGGTCAGGTCAGAATTTGGCACCAATAGCATGAATCCATGGACCCAACCTGTCAATTAACAGTCCAGGCTGGTGGAGGTGGTGTAATGATGTGGGGAATGTTTTCTTGGGACACTTTGGGGTCGAAAATAGCAATCAATCATCGCTTGAACACCACAGCCTATTTGAGTATTGTTGCTGACCATGTGCATCCCTTCATGGCCACAATTAACCCATCTTCTAATGGCTACTTCGACATGATAATGCACCATGACACAAAGTAAAAGTCATCTCAAACTGGTATCATGAACATGACAATGAGTTCAGTGTTCTTCAGTGGCCTTCCCAGTCACTGGACCTGAATCCAATAGAACATGTTTGGGATGGGGTAGAATGGGAGATTCACAGCGCAGCTGAAAAATCTGCAGGATGAGATCATGTCAATATGGACCAGACTCTCAAAGGACCGTTTCCAACATCTTGTGGAATCCATTCCACGAAGAAATGAGGCTGTATTGAGAGTAAAGGGAGGCAAACCCAGTATTAGTATAGTGTTCCTAATAAAGTGATCAGTGAGAGTAGATTGCAAGTCATTGTTTAAAACATGACAAAGGTAGATAGCAATTTCACTTTGAAGTTGACTGGCTAATTTTAACTCTTATGTAAAGAATATTTAGATCAAAGAGGGCATCTGGGGGCAAAATGTAGTGTTTACTGAATAGTCTTTTGGGATTTGAGTCAGCCGTTGTAAAAATGCAAATTTAAATGTAGTGACTGAATTCAGTTCTTTATTTTCTCAGTCACTTGTACAATTAATTGTGCTTTATTATTTGAAAGTTCAGAGGCTTCAAACAGGCAAATGTTAATCAATCAATCTCATTTAACATATATAGAAGTAAAAAAATCAAATTGGTCCAATTTGCATATGCATTTGAAAACACAAAAGATTTTATTTTCTTTTGAATAGAAAGGAGATTCCCAGGCCTTTTCACAGTCTGCAATTTGTCAGAACTTGATGTTATTTTTCCTCCCTTGGGCTCACCTCAGGTTTCTTATTCCCATAGCTGTTCAACAAACTGGAGCGTGATTCCATTTTTCTTATTGCTCCAATAAACTACTTGTCCTCTCAAGGGCATACCCCCAAACAATAGTTGGTGTGTGTGTGTGTGTCTGTGTGCACACATGGATTGACTCTCATCTTTTGCTGGGTTAGACTTAGTCAGGGGCTGATTACCTCCCTCCGGTATCAGAGCCTTCCAAATCTCCTCACCATGAAGCTCCCATCTGCACTGCCATAGCTCTGCCATGAGCAACCCGTAAACATGCAACCGATCACGCGGGAGGCTTTAAATAAATGTACCATCCCTCACACATTTACCGACAAGGATTAATGTAATGATTTTTTTTTGTATTTCTGTAGTATACAGGAATATCATGCCACAATTGAAATTTCTTTGAGTACTGCTAGTATACAGGTGCATCTCAAAAAAGAGTATCATGGACAAGTTCTTTTTTTTCCTGTAATTTAATTTAAAAAGTGGAATTTTCATATATTCTAAATTATGCATAAAGTGAAATATTTCAAGCCTTTTTTATGTTTTAATCTTGATGCTTACAGCTCATGGAAATCAAAAATCCAGTATCTCAAAATATTACAACAAAGAATTTATAATACAGAAATGTCGAGCTTCTGAAAAGTATGTTAATTATCCACTCAGACTTGGTTGTGAATCCTTTTGCAGGAATTACTGCATCACTGCAGTGTGGCATGGAGGCAATCAGTCTGTGGCACTGCTGAGGTGTTCTGGAAGCCCAGGTTGTTTTGATAATGGCTTTCAGCTCATCTTTATTGTTGGGTCTGGTGTCTCTCATAGATTCTCTATGGGGTTCAGGTCAGGTGAGCTGGCTGGCCAATCAAGCACAGTAATAC
>JAFFST010048009.1:155320-168254 GCA_022414735.1 Noturus placidus | reverse complement strand
GTAAGTCGCTTGTAAATGTAAAAATGTAAAAAAAAAAATTATATTTCTGTAAAGCTGCTTTGAGACAATGTACCATTGTAAAAAGCGTTATACAAATTATTAAATTATTATAGATAGATAGATAGACATACAGATAGATAGATAGATAGATAGATAGATAGATAGATAGATAGATAGATAGATAGATAGATAGACAGACAGACAGACAGACAGATAGATAGATAGATAGATAAAGGCAAAGATAGAGATAGATAGATAGATAGATAGATAGATAGATAGATAGATAGATAGATAGATAGATAGATAGACAGACAGACAGACAGACAGACAGACAGACAGATAGATAGATAGATAGATAGATAGATAGATAGATAGATAGATAGATAGATAGATAGATAGATAGATTAGATATGATGTCACAGTTCAAAACAATATTTTTATTCATAATTTATTTAATTGTTTTTCCATTTGGCTACAACCGCTAGCTGAGTCATTTCTAGTCATGGCGGTTAGTCGAGGATGCTCTCGCGGTCGCCGAAATTCCTAAACTCACCAGTTAAACTCCGCCCCCTCACCAGCGCGTGCGGGTCTGTTGGGTATATAAGTCAAAGCTGAGCCGCTTGAAAGCGCACGGTGCGGCTTAGACGCATCAGTAGCGCAACCCGACCCAATCATACACACTAACACCAGAAAAATCTAAATTAAATTTTTTTTTGGACGTTAAATAATAGTTTCTGTCATAAATTCGATTTTTAAATATTTTTTCTGTGCGCGAGAATGAGGCGCTTGGTGCTGTTGGCGCTGTGCGCGTGCAGCGCGGTGGTGTGTGTGCCGAAGTCAGGCAGGAATAAGCGACAACAACAACTACAGGTGCTGCCGGACATTCCTGTGGAAGAGCTGGCATATACACGGCAAGGTGAGGCACAACACACACACACACACACTCACACACACACACTCACACACACACACACACACACTGTCCTAATGGACAGACTGGAGAGTGTTTCCCAGTAAAGTGCAATGCAACTTACAGTCTAAAAACCTAATGCAACGTTATAAATAAGTGTTACACATCATCACATCACATTTCCCCCACAATAACACCTCATTTTTTTTTATTTAATACGTTTTGCAGTATAAAAACTGTTAACATATATTATGAAGAACCAAGACTTGAGCTACAACACTTCCAAGTTGCTTAAAGTTGTTAAAGTTTGTTAAATAAATGTTAATATAAAAACTTCCCCATTACCCCAAATGTACAAACTCAACCTAGACATGTTTTACGTCTAATATGTGTTTATGACTGTAGTATTGCAACTAATAATGCCGCTCAAAAGTAATCAAAGTTTATTTCACCCCCAAAATAACTTCCTTTACGTGCTTTAAACAACACCGAACTACAGAATCTCATTTTATTGCTAAACACTGTGTAAAGTAACAGGTAGAGTTCGTATTTACACAAAGTTATGACTAATGTCACTCAAAAGTACTACAAGTTTATTTCACCTCGAAATAAATGCCTATATTTACTTTCAACAACATCTTTTAGCTACAGAATCTCATTTTATTAGTAAACAATTGTTTGTTTGAGATTTGTGTAACAATCTCTTAAAAATAATACATAATCGACCTTAATACTTGTCTTAAACAACATTGCGTAGCTACAAAATCGCAAATTATTGATTAACAATTGTGTAACTTAACAGACAGAGTCCGTATTTGCACATCGAAGTTTACTTCACCCAAAAAAATCAATACAGGTGCTTGTTTTAAACGACATTGTGTAGCTACAAAATCTCATTTTATTGATAATTGACTGTGGAAAATAACATGAAGAGTCTGTATTGGCACTTTAAGGTAAGACTAATGTCGCTCAAAAGTAATAAGAGCTTGTTTCCACCAGAAATAAATCTCCGTCCATACTTGAAACAAAATTGTGCAGCTACAAAACCCCCTATTTTATTGATAAACAACTGTACAATTGTAAAATCATCTGAAGATTCTGTTTTGACATGTTACGTTATGACTAATGTTGCTATAAAGTAATGCAAGTCTAGTAATGGAGTTCACCCCAAAATAAATTCCTTTTAATTGCGTTAAAATAACATTTCTGTAGCTACAAAACCTCATTTTACCGCTAAGCAATTGTGTTAAATGTGGAAATATAGTATTCCCAGCATATTGTAAAGTTTGAAAGCAGAATTACACTGAAAAGCTGGACGTTAGACGGAAACCTAAAGTTCTAAGTAAATTATGTTTGAGGTTAACGGAATTTGCAGAATACATTTCCATTTATTCATTTAGCGGACGCTTTTATCCAAAGCGACTTACAAATGAGACACACTCACACACCAATGGTAGCAGAGCTGCATGCAAGGTGCTAGCTTGCCATCGGGGGCAACTTAGGGTTCAGTGTCTTGCCCAAGGACACTTCGGCATGGGATCACCCGGGCCGGGATTCGAACCACCAACCCTACGATTAGTGGATTAGTGGACAACCCGCTCTACAGACTGAGCCGAATAAACACTTCTCTGTTAGACTGCTAATTCCTGTGATGGGAAATTAGTGACTAAAGTAAGAAGCAGTCATGAAATTAGTAGTATGGCACGAGTATACTGGTGTACGTTAATTTTTATATTAAGATCGATGTTTCAAGGTAAATTATCTGCCCAGTAATATTAATTGAGCCCTTGTTTTATTGAAGTGAAGTACTAGACATTTCCATTTTTGCACTAGAACTTAATATATACCTACTTAGGAAAAACACGGACTTAATTTAAAGTGCGACAGCAACCTAAATAATAAATGCATTGATTTACAAGCTGTTATGGAAAAGCTTGGACTATAGTAACATGGCATAGTTACTATAGTAACATGATAACCTCTAAAAACATCTATTAGATCAAAAAAATAATTGCCTAAAATTGCATAAACTGATGTCCCCAGTTCTACGGCTTTAATGTAAACTTATTAATCAGTAGTAAAAAGTATCAGTATGAATTTCGATGAAATTCCATAGCAACAAACAAATCTTAAAACCCGATTGAACTCATCAATATGGGTTTCAACCTGCGGTGGTTTATGGGTAATATTCTTTCTCACACAGCTGTCTGTACGGAGAATGGGCGTTTTTACCAAGCCAATGACCAATGGGAACGACCGTACATGGGCAGCACGTTACTGTGCACGTGCAAAGGATCGGCCGGCATCCAGTGTGAATCCAAACCCGCAGGTGAGAATGAAAATGATGCACAACATGAGCTTTTGTGAAAATACAATTTTCCGCACTATAAGGCGCACCTAAAAGCCGTAAATTTTCTCAAAAATCGGCCGTGCGCCTAATAATCCGGTGCGCCTCTATGTGTGGACTGAGTTCCAAAATCTGTACAAATGTTGTGCGACTTTGTTTGGCGTAACAACCGTATGCGCCTTATGGATTGGTCAAGTACAGAAATAGACCCCGTAATTGAGACTGCGCCTTATAATCCGGCGCGCCTTATAGTGCGGAAATACGGTGGAATAATTCTGAATTTGACCTGAGACTTGAAGGTGTACGAATATCTCCACTACAATTCTAAAGTGGTTGAGTAGCCTTTATTTAAATTTTTGTGCTCATATTTACAAATAAAGACTTCAACAAAATCATAGATCAATTCATTTGAAGAAAATTTTTTATCATCCCAGGGAAGAATACAAACATAAAATCAACAGAAGTATTCCTCAGAACACACACTCCTCATTCCCGACCAACCGAGCCACACCCGCTCAGCAGCATGCTACAAAATTATAGCACAATTGTTAAACCAACCCCGTGTCATTGTTGGTTTCTGATCCCTTCTTCACAACGTTATTTAAAGAAACGTACGTCATGTAGCTCTCGTGTTGGCCATTTTGTATATTTGCAGCACTTTATTGTGCTATTCTAGTCTATTTTTTTCACAGCAAATAAAAATGAAAGTGCTAAAGTGTGTTCTGTTCCATTTAGGCGAAGAGATTTGCTTTGATAAAGTCAACGCGAGGTCGTACCGCGTGGGCGAGACGTACGAGCGGCCGAAGGACGGGATGATCTGGGACTGCACCTGCATCGGCTCGGGTCGAGGCAAAATCAGCTGCACCATCGCAAGTGAGTCAAGTTTGTGATGATTAACTGACAATTTTGTATTCCAAAAAAGGTGCGTTTGAAAATTTTGCCTTGCTGTAACGTAAAACACACTTGGAAAATGTACGAAAATATATATATATATTTTTAAATGCCCAAATAGAAAAGTTCCATTAATTAAATAATAATAATAATAATAATAATAATAATAATAATAATAGCAGACCTTTCTACAAACTAGGCTTAGAGTAAACAGGCTAATCTGAACTAATATTATAGTAAACAAACCAACTTACTAACTAGCATTGTAATAAACAGACTAATCTGGAAATCGTTATATCATGACCGTAATCCTGTTGATACGAAAGCTCACAGTTACGCATGAAAGAGGTTTGTGATCTATCACGACGTCTTGTTTTGTCTCGGTGATAGATCGCTGCCACGAAGGAGGTCGCTCGTACCGGATCGGCGAGACCTGGACAACACCTCACGACACCGGCGACTACATGCTGGAGTGCGTGTGCCTCGGAAACGGAAAGGGCGAGTGGACCTGCAAACCCATCGGTGAGCGCTCAAGAAATGGCCCGGGTCGAAGGTCAACGTGGTCTGACTGTTTCTGAAACATGCCGTGCGCTTGAATTCTTTAGTCAACACACTTTAATTATTATTCATTGTGATAATGTTAGACACATCACCTGCAAGCGAACAATCTCTCTCTCTCTCTCTCTCTCTCTCTCGCTCTCTCTCTCTCTCTCTCTCGCTCTCTCTCTCTCTCTCTCGCTCTCTCTCTCTCGCTCTCTCTCTCTCTCGCTCTCTCTCTCTCGCTCTCTCTCTCTCGCTCTCTCTCTCTCTCTCTCTCTCTCTCTCTCTCTCGCTCTCTCTCTCTCTCGCTCTCTCTCTCTCGCTCTCTCTCTCTCTCTCTCTCTCTCTCTCTCTCTCTCTCTCTCGCTCTCTCTCTCTCTCTCTCTCTCTCTCTCTCGCTCTCTCTCTCTCTCTCTCTCTCTCTCTCTCTCTCTCTCTCTCTCTCTCTCTCTCTCTCTCTCTCTCTCTCTCTCTCTCTTTTCTTTTTCTGTTTTTTTTTTAAAGTACAGACGGGTAAATCGGGTATAATGTTTAAACTCCGTGCAAATACTGACAGGACAGCGGTCAATCTGAACAGTACAACAAATACAAACAAACCCAGTAACCTTGTAGTTGTTAAATTGATGCATTATATATTTGTCATTAGACATTTTAAAATACATAAATAAAACATAACAAACAAAAATAACGAAACGTTTTTTTTTTTGTTTGTTTGTTTGTTTGTTATTTTTTTTGGGGGGGGGCGTTGAACTTGTGATCACAGCAATATGGTAAAACTTTAGATATTATCTCCACCTGTGTATCACAGCATTCACTATGTAACTCTTTCTCGGTGTATCGTGATTGTGTGTTTATTTCACAGCCGAGCGCTGCTACGACACGTCATTGAGCACATCGTACGTGGTTGGACAGAAGTGGGAGAAAACTTATCAGGGCTGGATGGTCGTCGACTGCACATGTCTGGGTGAAGGGAACGGACACGTTACCTGCACCTCCAGGAGTGAGTGACGCATCACGCATATATATATATATATATATATATGATACAAGGTACAGCTAGAAAATACAGTATCTCACATTGTTGTAACTATTTGATGAGATCTTTTCATGTGACAACACTAAAGAAATGACACTGTGCTACAATGTAAAGTAGTGAGTGTACAGCTTGTGTAACAGTGTAAATTTACTGTCCCCTCAAAATAACTTAACACACAGCCATGGAGTTCACCAGAGCTTCACAGAATGCCGACATGTACTGTGACATACTGAAGCAGAGCATGATCAGAATGCAGTATTCCAGCATGATAACGACCCCAAACACACCTCCAAGATGAAGCTGCCTTGCTAAAGAAGGTGAGGGTGAAGGTGATGATCTGGCCAAGCATGTCTCCAGACCTAAACCCTATTGAGCATCTGTGGGGCATCCTCAAACGGAAGGTGGAGGAGCACAAGGTCTCGAACATCCACCAGCTCCGTGATGTCATCATGGAGGAGTGGAAGAGGACTCCAGTGGAAACCTGTGAAGCTCTGGTGAACTCCATGCCCAAGAGGGTTAAGGCAGTGCTGGAAAATAATGGCGTCCACACAAAATATTGACACTGTGGGCCCAATTTGGACATTTTCACTTAGGGGTGTACTCACTTTTGTTGCCAGTGGTTTAGACATTAATGGCTGTGTGTTGAGTTATTTTGAGGGGACAGTAAATTTACACTGTTACACAAGCTGGACACTCACTACTTTACATTGTAGCACAGTGTCACTTCTTCAGTGTTGTACATGAAAAGATATCATCACATGTGAGGGGTGTACTTACTTTTGTGAGATACTGTAACTAGATTCTGCCACGAAGAAATTTAATTTAAAAGGTAACTGCAACTTTATATCTCACAATTTTTACTTTTTCCTCACAATTTTGAGTTAACGTCTCACAATTCAGAACTTTGGTAGCTATGATGGATGAGTAAATAGCATCAGTAATAATTCTTTTTAATTATTCTGTTCATATATAGCAGCACGTATATACTATAGATGTGATGTGTTGCAATATTCCCTTAATTAAAAACGTAATAATAATATTCGTCAATAATAATACCGTTGCTGTTTCAGACCGCTGTAATGACCCGGACATGAGGAAGTCGTACCGTATCGGTGAGACATGGAACAAAGTGGACTCACAAGGCCAGGCGCAGCAGTGTGTGTGTACAGGAAACGGACGCGGCGAATGGAAGTGCGAGAGTCACACGTCTGCGCAAACTTCCCTCGGTGAGTGCGATACAGGTAATGGCATGATTTATCAAAATCTTTCTGTCCCAATCGTTTCCTCATTAATCCCTCAGATAAAACTGTGCTCAATGACTTTACGCACACTAGATTAACTATATATAACTAACCATGTCTTTTTATTCTAGCATAAGGACTTTTAGGAACAGGGTCTTATCCACATTGCGGGTTGTCCACTAATCCACTAATCGTAGGGTTGGTGGTTCGAATCCCGGCCCGGGTGATCCCATGCCGAAGTGTCCTTGGGCAAGACACTGAACCCTAAGTTGCCCCCGATGGCAAGCTAGCACCTTGCATGCAGCTCTGTTACCATTGGTGTGTGAGTGTGTCTCATTTGTAAGTCGCTTTGGATAAAAGCGTCTGCTAAATGAATAAATGTAAATGTATATATAATTAGGGGGTCCCCGCTCCATCTCGCCATCAGTTTGGGGGTCCTTGGCCTGGAAAACATTGAAGACCCCTGTTCTAGCATAAGGAGTATTGGAGCAAGGTCTTATCCACATTGTGTTGTTTATACAGCCCAAGAATTGTGGTTTGTAACTGTACTTTGAATTTTAAATTAAATAAACCCATCATTTTGGCTTCTATGCAAAAGTAAGTGCGTATATTTGTATTTTAACTAACTTATAGGGACAAAAATGGGTTACAAACTACTAATCTTTAAGCTTTTTAAGTTAACAATTGTTTTTTTTTTTTATTTTTTAAATTTTTTTTTTTTATAAAAGAACCAATATTGCTTACCGTATTTTCCGCACCGGATTATAAGGCACAGTCTCAATTACGGGGTCTATTTCTGTACTTGACCAATACATAAGGCGCACCGTGTTATAAGGCGCATACGGTTGTTACGCCAACCAAAGTCGCACAACATATTTACAGATTTTGGAACTCAGTCCACACATAAGGCGCACCGGATTATTAGGCGCACGGCCGATTTTTGAGAAAATGTAAGGCTTTTAGGTGCGCCTTATAGTGCGGAAAATACGGTAAGCAATATTGGTTCTTTTATAAAAAAAAAAAATTTAAAAATGTTTTTTTTTATTATTGTAGTTTGTAATGTAGGTATGTGATTTTATATTTGTACAATTATTTATAAAATTGTAAAATAATTGTAAATGATTATTATTATACTTACATAATTAAAAAAAATAATAATTTCAAATGTTCTACACACGAGTCTTAACTAAAACTGGTTAAGTGAATCAAATATATGTACAATTATAATATACTTCACAATTATGCAATCATTTATATTTTCTTTTTATAATTGTATATATTTGAATTCTTTACCTGTTTGCTTTCTACCTAGTCAAATGTATTTATATATTAGTTACAGGAGACGTTTAATTCCATAAATCTTTTCCTTTTTCGGTTCATTTGACTTTGTTTGAATGGTGTAGCTTCGCAATGCTATGCTAACATTTTTGCCGCTGTTTGTTCTTACCCTGGTTTTATTTTCTGATAGATTCAGGCTCGGGCTTGTCCGTTCAGGTCAAACCCGTCACTCACCAGCTGAACATCCTGCCCGCGCTGGCTGAGATCGGTACGTGTCAGACCGGATCTGGCACCATCTACTATGACGGCATGCGCTGGGTCCAAACTCAGGGCAGCCAGCAGATGATCTGCACCTGCGTTAACGGAGGCATCAGCTGCGAGGAATGGAGTACGCCCGAATTTTATCTTCACTTTAATCATCACAACACTTTTGTTTTGGCTCAGGAGCACTAACAAACAAGACCCTTAAGTATTGCAGAGATGATGGTTAAGTCATTTTGAAGTGAGAACCATGAGGTGAAAAAAAAAAAAACGTGTTTCAGATATGGTGCAGTAAACACTGCAAAACCTCTTTAAACCTCATCCAGGAACTTGCGTGCTGTTTTAATGGACTGAACCGTACTGGAGTTTTATGACTTGCTGTCATGGAGGCTTCAATATTTTGAATTCCCTTAATTCTGTGTGTGTGTGTGTGTGTGTGTGTGTGTGTGTGTGTGTGTGTGTGCAGACAGTCAGTCTCATGTGTATGGCGGAATCTCTAACGGCCAGCCGTGTGTGTTCCCCTTCACGTTTGGTGGAAAAACACACTACTCGTGCATCTCTGAAGGCCGAACTGACGGCCAGCTGTGGTGTAGCACCACCTCCAACTACGACGCGGATCGGCAGTACTCTTTCTGTACTCAGAGGAACTGTAAGTCAAACGTTGGTCAAACATTTCAACTTCTATTAAACCAGATTTAACCTGAATTTATAGTTGTGGGTTTGAACCCAGACTTGAGTCAAGTCTGAAGGAATGGGTAGGAATGGGGATTTTAGATGGTACTGTAAGTTTGGGATTTAATCAAAACTTTTTGTCTCTTGGTCTTTACCCCAAGACTCATTTGGACTCATTTAAATAGATACATAGTTGTAGCATTGGGATTTTTGAATCACTAGTAACACATCGATTAGGACCGGCCATAAAATTACTGCTTTGGTGTTTTGACAAAATTCTTAGCTTTGTAATTGAACCAGCAAGAACCCAAGCTTTGGGCCTTAAATCACAGTTTAGGGACTAGAACTAACATTTCCCATTTGGTATCGGACCTAATATCACAACTTTGGAATTGAAACTACAGATTGAGCTTTGAGATTAGTCCTAAACTCCCAGCGTTTAGGATTGGACCTGAAGTCCCAGCTTTGGAATACTGATCAAACTCTCATCTGTGGGATTGAAACCAAGCTCTTGGTTGGGTATAATCGGTAAAAAGATCCTAGTTTTGTAATGGGAGCTAAATCTTTTGGGTTTGGAATTGAACTTGGACTTTACATTCAATAGAAACCCAAAAAATGGGAATCTCAGATGGGATACTAGGATTGGAATTTAGGTCTTCGCTTTGGGATTAGACCTATATCCCCAGCTTTAGGTTTGGAACTAATGTCTCATCTCTGGGATTGGACCTAAAGCGCCAAGTTTGGGATTAAAGCTAAAGTCCTATCATTGGGATTTGACAAAAAGTCTGAGTTTTGTGCTTGGACCTAAAGTACCAGTTTTAGGATTGGACCTGAACACGTAGCTTTAATGCAGAGTTTGAACTTTGGAAGTTGATACAAAAATCAAACCTTTGAGATTAAATGGAAGTGCTAATTTTGTTTGTATATTTGGTTTGTTTGTTTTTTTTTTTTTAATACTAGGACCTAAATATCAAATTCCTTATCTTTAAGATTCAGCCCAAAGTCCCAGCTCTGGGATTGAACTAAATATTCCAGCTTTAGGATTAAATCTTTGGGATGCCACCCTAACTGGACCCACTTACAATTATCATTTGATTTTAATATAGACCCATAATGTTGGGAACTGCCTCAAACTGTTTTTTTTAAACCCATATTGCTAACGTTTGTATGAAATCCCATGTAATCTCATATAATCTGTAGGATTCTGATTACTTAGAGGAGAGTACTTGCTTGAAGCTGCTGCTTATCTGAAGATTTATACTTTCATTACAGTGATGGTGACGACTCGTGGTGGAAACTCTAATGGCGCACTGTGCCAGTTTCCCTTCATATACAACGGCCGTAATTACACAGACTGCACGGCCGATGGCCGACGCGATGGGATGAAATGGTGTGGCACTACAACGAACTATGATGATGAGCGACGCTACGGATTCTGTCCCATGGCAGGTACGCCGAGTCCACAACGAACTACGAACAAGTATAAGGTTCTCAGGATGCTAACAGCTGGCTGTACACCTTTTACCTGCTTAAAGGCAGTGTATTTGATTTAGACTGGATACTAAATACACACTCTAACAGGCATGATGGGACACAGCAGGCCAGCCAGACTCTTGCACTGAATCATCCTTTTTGTCTGAATTTCTGCCATGAGGTTGGGTTTAATAGACTCGAATAGCTTTTTCATGAAGGCAGCCACGCCGGAGTCCAGGTCGTCAAAACCCGAGTGCAGGATTTATTATGTCATTATGTCATTATGAGAGGGAATCTTTATGAGCACATAATAATTGGCTATAACTAGTTGCTGATTTGTAGCTGTCTTGGCCAGAGCTATGTGAACCACCCCTTTTTTTTTTACAATTTTTTTTACAATTTTTTTAAAGAGAACATGCTGAGATTTAGATGAGAACGAGATCATAATCTAACACATGCACACACAAACACATGCTCAGTACATAGTTGATATAGGCTGATATAGACTTTACATTTTAAAAAATTTTAATAATAAATGATGGGATAAAAAAAATCACAACGTACAGTACACTAATCTCACTGAAATGAAATTCATTGTGTCCTCCAGCTCATGAGGAAATTTGCACAGTAAATGACGTCATGTACCGCCTGGGGGATGAGTGGGACAAGCGCCATGACACCTTGGGTCACCTGATGCGCTGCAAGTGTGTGGGTAACGGCCGGGGCGAGTGGAGTTGTGTCGCCCACTCACAGATTCGAGGTGCAAACTCAAACCTGATTCTGTATTTAAAAAGATTCAACAGATAATTTAATATTTGTTTAGCATTTGTAGCTACCTTAACACAAATGTTATACATGACTCAATTCTGTAGCTAACTAAGTACTAAATTCTGTTTATTTTGTGTTTACTGTAACCCAAAAAGTATTTGCATTTATCATATTTAATTCTATTGCTATCATAGCTTAAATTTGTATATTATTATATAGCTATAAAACCCAAACTTTGTATTTATTTCTATTGCTATCATAGCTTAAACTTTGTATATTATATAGCTAAAAAAAGCCCAAACTTTGTACTTATTTATATAACTACCATAGCTTAAACATCTGATATTATTTTTTAGCTACTTTAACCATATTTATTTCTATAGCAACCATAAAACTAATTTAGTATTTATTTCAATAGCTACCATATCTTATCGTTTGTATATTATTGTGTAGCTTCCATAACCCAAACATCTTATTTATTTCTAAGGCTACGATATTTTAAAGTTTGTATTGTTTCATTCCTACCAAAATCCAAACTTCTACAGCTAGACTGTAGCTACTACATCCATGTACCGTTACATGCATTGAAGTCTATATCTACCTTTAACTTGAACTTAACTTGCCAATTATGTTATAGCTTATATTCGTATATTTTTCTATAGCTATTTTAACACAAACGTTATATAGATACTGTAAAATAAAATTCATGTATTATTTTATGGCTGCATCACAAACTTTGCATTTATTTTTACAGCTAACATAGCTTAAGCTTTCTATGTATAATAGTATTTATTTTTATAGTTATAGATAACATTACCCAAACATTGTATTTATTTCTATAGCAACTGTTACCCAAGCTTTGTATTTATTCTCATAAATATTCATACCATATATACTCAAACTTCATATTTTTATCTTGATGACTATAGTTACTACGAATTTATTTCTATCACTATAGCTACCGCAACCCAAAATGTTGTATATATTTATTTATTTATATACGTAAACTTCATATTTATTTTCTATGACTATAGCTTTTATAACCCTAACTTTGCATTTCTTTGTATAACTGAAGCTACCATAACCCAAACGTAGTAATAATTTTTATCAATATACCTTCTGTAACCCAAACTTTGTAATTATTTCTATAACTGTAGCTTCGGAAACCCAAATTTAGTATTATTTATATAACTGTAGTTTCAGTAACCTAAACCATGTATTTATTTCTATAACTGTAGCTTCGATAAGCCAAATTTAGTATTATTTATATAACTGTAGCTTCAGCAACCTAAACCATGTATTTATTTCTATAACTGTAGCTTCCATAACCCAAACTTTGTATTTATTTATATAACTGTAGCTTCCATAACCCAAACTTTGTATTTATTTATATAACTGTAGCTACTGCAACCTAAACCATGTATTTATTTCTATAACTGTAGCTTCCATAACCCAAACTTTGTATTTATTTATATAACTGTAGCTACTGCAACCTAAACCATGTATTTATTTCTATA
>JAFFST010048009.1:77155-94811 GCA_022414735.1 Noturus placidus | reverse complement strand
GTTATGTCAAAAGTTAAAGCCACCCCTTTGCCCCCAGTTACAAAGAAAAATAGTAGTTTTGTATATCAATAAATTTGGAGATGCATTAATTGTTGCAAAACCATGAGGTAAAAGGTTAAGCAACGTTCGATCTAATGTTAGCAGTAATGCGTATAAGCTGTAGCATGTACAGACTAGCGAGTGTGCTAGTATTCGAGGAGGGAAATTCTGATTAATAATTCCTTTCTATTTTTCCTTACATCTTTCAGGAAATGTAAACTTTGTTCAAATTCAAATGTACCCCCCGCCCCCCCAACGCCCTTACCCATGATTCTAACACAGTGTGTTGTGTTACGTGTGTATTACCTGCAGAACGCAATAATTTCCATTCTTTTTTTTGCAGAGGATACGAAGAGCCTCAGGGTCATAACCGGGAGCGATAATTCCATCTGAAACCTAGAAATACAAAAGTATAAAAAATAAATAAATAAAAACAAATGAAATGGCTTAAATGACACGATTACAAAGTGGCAATAAAACAAAAATTTATGTTGCTTTAAAAAAATTTTAATTAGTGGCTAAGTGATTAATAGCCATTATTCCAATTGTAAACATTAAAACATGTGAACACACACCTCTCTGGAGATGATCTTAGCAGTGGGGACGTCGCAGGGGTCTGAAAGGGCGACGAAATCTCCAAATGAGGACATCCTGTCCGCTCCTGAGAGACATCACTGAGCCATTACACACTTTACTTCAACATTTACTACTACAACCACTACCACTACTAGCGCTTTGAGAAACTACTTTTAAAGGCGCTTTATAAAATAAAGATTATTATTATTATTATTATTATTACTTCTACTACTACTACTATTATAATACAGCAGTTAATGAGAACATTTTAAAGTGTTTTGGACAGAGCAGAAAAAATGGCTGAAGTGAAAACTGGCAAACTCCTAATTCTAATCATAACCTACAGATGTAAACTGATGCGATGTAAAGTGTCACGCGAGCGCGTGATGTACCTCTGGCACGAGCATAGGCAGTAGCGAGCGGCGTCAGATCTTTCAGCATATCGTGCACCATACACACTTTAGCCTCCTCCTCGCTAAGTGACACACCGACAGCCGCACCTGAAACACACACACGTGAAAATCTATTTTACAATCATGGGCGTCTGTGGGCTTGTGTATGCAAAAGAGGGCAAACAACGCTTTCCTCAGCGTGCGTTACGCTCCACATGAGCGGCGTAAGGAATATGAGGTTGGCTTCACGTATCTTAATAATAATAATAATAATAATAATAATAATGCCAAGAGGAGTAGATGAAGTAGAATAAATGGATATCTAGACGGGTAGATAAATAAATAAAAGTTAATGTCAAGAATTTGTGGATGAAAGGGTAAAGTATGCGTGTGTGTAAGAGAGAGAGAGAGAAAGAGAGAGAGAGAGAGACTTACCAGCAGGACTGACGTGTTTAAACGACGCAGCAGCAGGCATTAGCAGTGCGCTCTTCAGCTCGTTAACCAGCTGCCATGCGTTCAGAGCGTCACACAAATTAATGAATCCTGGAGCACCATTCAGCACTGAAACACACACACACTTCATGAACACAGTACAGTCAATATCTAATTTAATTAAATAAATGAAAACTAATGAGCAGGTAGTAGTGCATCTATTTTTAATCACAAAGCTTGTATAGACGTGTGTGCATGTCTGCGTGTATAAACCCTTTATTGGCAGCGCAGGCTTCAGTGTGTAAATCTGTGCAGGACTCTGGTGTGGGTTCACGCCGTAACGCAGCGACAGCTGAGAAACGCCGCTGCTGAACTCGCGCCGGAAATAATCGGCGATTGCGTCGTCGTACTGAGCGGTGTGTGTGAACGCCTGGAGGAGGGAGAGAGAGAACCACACACCATCACACAATCAATAAAGCAAATATCTGAAATACCACAAACTTGTGCAAACTGAAGCATTGATTAGATTACATTATACTACAATTTGTTGTTGATTACTTTTCTGTAACAGTAGCTCGGACAGGAGTGCAGCTGCAAATCTCAGCCTTATATTTATGGCGCTCGTTCTGACGCATTATCTTCTCTATAGTAACTGCGAATGCTCCACACGAACCGTTTTTAAAGGAATGTGCATCAATGTTATGGTGAAGTTTACCCCAACGCTTGATCGAGATTCTTTGCTCGTCAGTGATCACACACACAAAAAGGTCAGAAAGGAGCGAGCGACAAAGAGAACAAACACTCCGACTTTCTCCACATGGACTTTAACGCTGTAGCGATCGGAGAATACCAAGCACGCTGGGGTCCAAAAGTCCGCGTGCATGACCGACCAAGTGTTTCATCAATTAACTAAAAACCAACAGAAATGCCACGTCTCAAACCGCCGCTACATTCTGACACGGCGCCCTACATATCCGACTGCAAAGAACCCGAGTTCGGCAGGTTAGTTTCACCTCACAAGCAACGCATCAACCAATAAAAACATCTCCACTTAATGGAGACTTCACTTCACAAACATTAGGTAAACTACAGTGGTACCTCGACATACGAGTTTAATTCGTTCCGCAACCTTGCTCGTATCTTGAATTACTCGTATCTCGAATCAATTTTCCCCATACAAAACAATTGAACTACCATTAATCCGTTCCAACCCCCAAAATGACCGCTAAGCGTGTAAAAGCCGCGACACTCGGTGTGTTATTACCGCTAAGCGTGTAAAAGCCGCGACACTCGGTGTGTTATTACCGCTAAGCGTGTAAAAGCCGCGACACTCGGTGTGTTATTACCGCCAACCTGCTAAACCGAACTCGTATCTCGAATTTCGCTCGTAACTCAAAGCAAAAAAATCACTCGCTCGCCGGCTCGTATCTCGAAAAACTCGTATGTTGGGGCACTCGTATGTCGAGGTACCACTGTATTTCATTTTGTTTACAAGTAGCAGGAGAACAGGTGAAATCCATGTTTTCCAACAGATTCCAACCCAGTTCTACATAGTGGACTTTTGGACTCTCCATTTTGTTACCATTATCGCCTTACTCTAGCAAAGTATTTCACTAACTCAAACAAATCCATGCCTGTTAAGATAAGAAGTGGCCTCGATTTGCTCACTACGCTGATTTCAACGTGTTGCTTAAGAACTGCACGTGAGTGAATCGCATGTTGCACAACAGAGCTGATGCACTGGTCAGCAGACTCACCTGCAGAACAAGACGTTTACATGAATCACACATCCAGCGTAAAAATCTTCAGTGCTACAAATGCCACTAAAAAGCAGTTACACTGATGCCATATGCACTAGAAGACTCCTGGGAAAGTACCGTCTTCAGGGTCCTAAAGAGTTTGCACTCCTGTTTTGTATGCCGTCTTGACGGTGTGACTCTAACAGCAGTCACGTGGATCACTGGTGTGGTTTCTTTTAATTAGTGCTTGCTTAGTCAATTTAGCGAATGAACAGAAGGCAAAGGGGGGCGGGGCCTACTAAAAAGAGCAACGATAGGGGCAGGACCTAGTGAGTGTTGAGGAAACAGTGCTTAGTGAACAGACCGCTGAGGGGTGGCGCTTAGTGAACAGACAGCTGAGGAGGTGGAGCTTAGTGAACCAAGAGTGCTGAGGAGGTGGAGCCAATAAACTGTGTGGAGGGGGAAGAGCCTAATGAACAGCACGCTGGAGAGCAAAGGTTCATAAACAGCACTGAGGGGGTGGAGCTTCATAAACAGAGCACTGAGAGGACAGAACCTAACGAACCAAGCGTGCTGAGAGAATGTTGCCTATTGAATAGAGTGTTGAGGGGTGTCGACTAGCAAACTGAGCACAAAGTGGGCAGGGCCTATTGAACAATATTTATCCAGGGATGTTTATGGAGGTTTCTCACCTTAAGCGCCAGAGTTTTGCGTGTGTCGACTGACGTGTCGCTCTCGCTCGAAGCCACCATCTCCTTCGCCACGAGCTCGTAGTCATCTGGGTCACAGACCACAGTCACTCGGGCGTGGTTCTTAGCCGCAGCACGGAGGAGAGTAACGCCGCCTGCACAAGAAGTGATTAATCATCTCATATGTTTTCCGTATATTCTGAGAACGGATCTCGCGGTCCAACTCACCAATGTCAATCTGCTCCACTGCATCAGCCACTGTCACAGTCGGGGACGTGACAGTCTTCACGAAAGGATAAAGGTTGCACACGACCACTCTAGAACAAACAAATGCCAAAAAATGCATATGCCATATCTCCTCTCAACCCTTCCCTGAGCTAATTCTGAGGAAGCCGATAATTTGATTCATGTGGCATGTGTCCTGTGGCATCACATGATAAGTCATGAAGCAAGCGGGGCTAAATTAATTATTTTTACCCACCGAATATTGATGCACTACTCACATTTCAGTGCCTAAACATAATTTTTATATCATCACTCACACACTTACACACACATATATATATATATAAAAAAAATAAATAAAGGTTTTCTACTGAACTTGTATGTAGCTAGCAAATAACGACAGCGCAGCATAGTTATGCTGACCCTCATCTTACCTCACGAGATTAAAGCCGAGTTTTTCCATGTCGACCTGGTCAGACGGAGTGTTTCTGGCCAGGATTCCTCCATGAACGGCGGGGTGAAGGGTTTTAACCCGACCGCCGAGCATCTCGGGGAAACCGGTGAGCTCAGACACGTCTCTGAAAACACAATGGGAGCGAAGGTCACGTCATTCACATTCGTAGTGTTCGGTCATAGAATATCTTAAATGGCATTAAAAATCAATCAGTGTCCTACATGCACAGTTATTCACCTCACTGAGAGTCCTGCATCTCGCAGAGCTTTGGCCGTGCCGCCCGACGCCACCAGCGACAACCCGACCGACACCAGCCGCTTCGCAAAGTCCAGCAGCCCAGTCTTATCGGACACGCTCAGGAGAGCTGAGTCACACAGAAGGAACAGTGGAATGTTACCATGCCAAAGTCGATTATTTTGTTAAAACATCACGTCGTGGAATGATTTAATCCTCTTCAGTCACACAGAGTGAGAAAACTTGAGTAGTTATACTTCGTTGCTATACTTAAGTATTATTTTGGTGTATGAATACTTTTTACTGGCCAAAAATGCTTGATTTTGCGATGCAATTTTTTTATTTTGAGGAAACTGATGTTTGTTGACAAATAAGGCCTTTCAGCTGTACTCTGTTCAAAGCATGTGAATCGAAGAGGGCTTTTGGTTGAATGCACGTGTTGCGCTTTGAATCAATCCTGCAGAGAATCTGAGATCATTCTGAAAAAAATCGATTTTGTGCAAATTTCTCGGATTGCAAAATCCTGGAGGGACTGATCAATTTTAATTAGATGCAGCAACCGCGAACAGGAACCACACATCATAAAGGGCGGCTGTGTCTCAGTCGGTAGAGCGGGTTGTCCACTAATCCACTAATCGTAGGGTTGGTGGGTCGAATCCCGGCCCGGGTGATCCCATGCCGAAGTGTCCTTGGACAAGACACTGAACCCTAAGTTGCCCCCGATGGCAAGCTAGCACCTTGCATGCACCTCTGCTACCATTGGTGTGTGTGTGTGTCTCATTTGTAAGTCGCTTGTAAATGTAAAATTATATTTCTATAAAGCTGCTTTGAGACAATGTCCATTGTAAAAAGCGCTATACGAATTGATTAATTATTATTGATTAAAATTAATGCTGTAGCTATCAGTGTGCGTCTGGAGATTAGGATAATACACAGTATACTTGAGTATGAGGGCTCCTGGCCCTATCTCACTACAACGGGGTCAGTAAGTAAAATCCTGTTTAAGATTTGTTTAGGCACGTCGTCGTCATCTTCACCTCTCTAGAAGACATGAATGTGAAAAAGCATTTTGAGGTAAATTTAGCGAATTTTCTAACCAAGTTAGCCTGTTCTCTTTGACTAGCAGAGTCCACTAGCTACCATAACTGGCTTGGGAACAAGTCAAATTCTAGCTAGTTGTGAACATTACAACTTCAGCTAGTTTTAAAGAATTAACTGCTACATTTCATGTGAAAACCTGAGGATGAGGGCCAGGAGCCTTCATCCTCAACGGGCTCAATAAGCAAAATCCTGTTTAAAACTTGTTTAGGCACGACATCGTCTTCACATCTCTAGAAGACATAGGTTTGGAAAAAGTATTTTGAGGTAAATGTAGATAACGATCCAACATTAACTACAGTGGCAAGAAAAAGTATGTGAACCTTTTGGAATTTCACCTTTTGGAGTTTTCTGCCTAAATTTGTCATAAAATGCGATTAGATCATCTAAGTCAGGGAGTATTGACAAATATGTGTCTAAAATAATAATATAAATTCTGATCCCTTGTGTCTTTATTGAACACACTCATTCAACATTCAAAACGGCAGTGGAAAAAGTAAGTGAACCCTTAGAATTAATAACTGGTTGACCCCTCCCTCCAGCAGCAATAACCTCAACCAGGCACTTCCTGTAGCTGTGGATCAGACCTGTACATGGTTCAGGAGGGATTTTAGCCCATTCTTCCTGCAGAACTGCTTTAGCTCGGTCATAGTCTTTGGATGTCTCATGTGTATGTCTCTCTACAAGTCATTCCATAGCATCTCTATTGGGTTGAGGTCTGGGTTCTGACTCGGACACTCCAAAACGCTGATTTTGTTTTCTGAAGCCGTTCTGTTGTGGACTTGCTCCGGTGTTTTGGGTCGTTGTCCTGTTGCATCACCCAACTTCTACACAGTTTCAGCAGACGTACAGACATTCTCACATCATCCTGAAGAATGATCTGATATTTGGGAATGCAACTTCCCCTCAATGATTGTAAGCTGGCCCGGCCCTGATGCAGCAAAGCAGACCCAAATCATGATGTTTCCTCCACCATACTTTACAGTTGGGGATGATGTTTTCATGATATGCAGTGCCATTTCTACGTCTTCGTTGTGCTCTTGGTGTCATTATGACTGGGTGTCCACTTCTTGGTAGAGTAGCAACAGTCCCAAAGTGTCTCCATTTGTAGAATGTTTGCCTAACCGTAGCCTGGTGAATTTCTAAAGTCTTTGAAATCACTTTGTAACCCTTGCTAGCTTTCTGTAAATCAACAATTCTTGATCGTAGATCCTCTGAAAGCTCTTTTTGGCGAGGCGTGGCTCACATAAGCGTGTGCTTCTTGTGCAGAGCAAACTCCAAAAGTTTGACTTTTTATCAGTCACACTTCTAAACTCATTTTCTTAACGAGACTCCAGGTGTGCAAAAGCCTGACTCCAATTCGCCATTTTGAGGTCTTTAACTCAAGGGTTCACATCCTTTTTCCACAAGCGCCATGAGGTCTGTTGATTGTTCTCAAAAAAGACATGATCGATCTGAATTTATTTCGTGTTATCATTTTACACACATTATATTTGTCAACACCCCCTGACTTAGATGGAGATCAGATCACATTTTATGACCAATTTATTCAGAAAAAGTATATGTATACATGTATAACTAAGTCAGGCGGTTTTCTTTGACTCTCAAAGTCCACTACAGCTACAATAACTGGTTTCGTAACAAAGTAAAATTCTAGCTAATTGTGAAAATTGCAACTTCAGTACGTTTTAGAGAAGCAACTGCTACATGTCATGTGAAATCCTGACTTAATGTCAATCAGTTAAAAAACATTGAGTACATTTAAAAGTAGCAACTCTCACTATAACCTTTATTATTATTATTATTATTATTATTGTTATTGTTATTATTATTGTTGTTGTTGTTTTGGCTGGATACTGCCATTGTTATTTAAGATTTTGATACATTATATTTTCACTTAAGTTTACATTTCTGGTTACAAACATAAATTCATTAGGTTTTAGAACTTGTTGCAACAACATCAACAACCTTAAGCAACTACTGTCTCTGCACGCGCACAGCTAATTAACTCTCAGCTAATTAAATATGCAACTGTTTCTAAATCAACAATTAAAGAAAACACACCACACAGCCATTAACTTCCGGGTGAGCACTAACCAGCAGCATGGTGCTGCAGAGAAAACTATAACAAACAAACAAACAAAACAAGTCACTAATCCCTCAAATCCACCACACCTGAACAACAGAAACGCTCGTGACACATCAATAAAGTCCATTTAAAAGGTCGTTGTTACCCAGTTCAGTGGACATGGTGCTCAGATCCGGTGTCAAACCTGCAGAAAGAGTCAAATTGCTGTGAACTTGGTGAGAGCACGAACCGCGCCAACTAAAAACCACGTGGATGTACAAAGTAGATCCGCCGAACTGTCTTCTGGGAAAAGTAGTTTTTCAACTACTAGTCTTTCAAGATGGCGCCACTTAATGCAAGATGGTCACAAGATGGCGTCCCTGAGTTGGATAGGTGTAGTACACACCCCTGCAGTACAACGCCACTTATTCAAGCGCCCTACAGATGGCACCCTTGCTATGATAAATCAGTAAATAGGTAAATACAGTACTTTAATAATAATAATAATAATAATAATAATAATAATAATAATAATAATAATAAGATGAAGAGGAATACAAAGAATAACAATGCAGTAGTTATCTTCTAATCACAAAACACTTTAAGTTAATAGTTTCTCACCTTACTCTGTTCTTAATATTCAAAGGTTGTTGAAATTGGATTATTTGATTACTAGTAAACAATTTAATAAATCCATCCATTTCTACACCACTTTTTTTTTTTTTTTTTAATCCTAAGAAGGGTCAGAGGAAGCCCGGAGCCTATCCCAGGGAACTCTGGGACACCCTGGACGGTATGGGTTCAAACCCAGAAGGTGCGAGGTAAAATTCGCTAACTACTAAACCACCATGCCCCCTTACTAATTTATGAGAAATAATACCTTTTAAAATTGATACGTTTCTAACGGGTTCTTCAAGTTTTTCTCAGGTCACCTACAAGCCGATTAGCACGCTTGTAAACTGCACAAGAGAGCATAAACGTCACAGAACATTCTGCAGCTAAATAAAGACAAGACAGAGGTACTTATTATCAGAAATGATGCACAGAGAACGTTAATTATGCCATCTCTAGACTCTTTGTCTCTCAAGGCTAAAGACTGCGTTAAAAATTTAGGGATCGTGTTTGATATTAGCAATGTTTGTAAACCAGCACACTATCACCTTCATTGGGCGGCTGTGGCTCAGTTGGTAGAGCGGGTTGTCCACTACTCCACTAACCGTGGGGTTAGCGGTTCGAATCCCGGCCCGGGTGACTCCACATGCCGAAGTGTCCTTGGGCAAGACACTGAACCCTAAGTTGCCCCCAATGGCAAGCTGGCAGCTCTGCTACCATTGGTGTGTGAATGTGATCTCATTAGTAAGTCGCTTGTAAATGTAAAAATGATATTTCTGTAAAGCTGCTTTGAGACAATGTACCATTGTAAAAAAGCGCTATACAAATTGATAATTATTATAACATCTCTAAAGTATGTGACGTTCACTCCTCCACAGATAGTGAGAAACTCATACATGCATTTATTACATCTAGACTCGACTACTGCTACAATGCTTTGGTTGGCTTACCGAAGAGCTCCATTAAGCACTTACAAAGAGTTCAGAATGCAGCTGCGGGAATGCTGACCCGTACTAGACTGAAGAATCATATCACTCCGGCATGTAAATCACTTCACCGGTGACCTGTGTCTCACAGAATTGATTTTAAAATCCTGTTGCTAATTTTTCAAATGTCTTCATGGTGGTGCTCCTATATACCTTTGTAATATGATCACTAAATAAATATACTCCTGCTAGATCACCTAGGTCATCCAACAGAATCCTGCTGGTTTCACCCAAAAACACAGAAGAAAAGCGGTAAAGACCCATAGGTACAAAGTACAAAACGAGCCCAGAATCAGTCCTGGGTGTGGCCACAATTACATTAGCCAAAGTATGAAAAACGCCCGAAATTAGACAGCCATGAGAAGTCTAACGGTGGATGTCAGTCAAACATGGAGGCATGTTGAATGCGTCAGACATCTGTACACACTTTCTAATCCACTGTGATTGGCCAAACTTGGGAATAACCTTCCCACCGCTCACACAAACCATTTACCCAATGCTGACCGGCAAAATAATTGTTTAAAATGACAAATTTGTATATTTTACCTCATAAACAGTTCATTAGGGAATATTACAGTAATAAAGCCGAATTGCTGCGCGAGTGCCAGGCCAGTACTCTCATTCATTCTTTTTTTTTCCCTTTGGAAACCTGTTCCTTTTCGTTAATTTAATTAAAGTGCACAAGCAACCTGCGTAAATGAGGCTCTCAGGGACGATTAAGGCGAGGCAAGTTAGGAAGGTGAGTGCCGCTCCTGTCAGTTACAGCTGATTGCATCGATTTCATTGATTTGTAACAGCTTTTGGGCTAATTTCATCTCTCAAAGGTGAACCCATGGTAGCTGGTGAGGACTGACCCCTTCGCACCACCTCTCTCCCCTTTCTCTACCGTGGGTTTTAATTTTTTCCCATCCATCTATTTCTGTTTCGCCAAGTGATTAGATAAAAGTGCAGCAACAATAAGTCTTATTTGGAAGGGTAAGGTGGGAGTATCAATAACTTTTTATTTGCCTGCGGGTCGGCATAGGTGGGCCGTTACCGACGCTCTTAAATGCATCACGACACTGTTTCGGTCGAGGACGGGGAAGAAAAAACGCTGAGGTAGCGAAGACAGTCTGTGTAAAGCACGGCTCGCTCACACACAAACACGTCCGACGATCCATAAACAAATCATACGAATCGTAAGATTTGATGGATGAATTTCAAATTAATCTGTCGTGGAGCGTTAATCATGACTTAAGAACCCCAAACTTCGAGACGGTCCAGGTGACTTTGGGAAAGACGCAAGAAAAGAAAAAGAAGTTAAATATTTAACATTTCTATGTAAAATGTAGTAAATGTAAACGTCAAGAGTCTAGTGAAGGTTTGTATCAATAATCAGTTCTGAAATTTATTGCGATATTCAACACGTTTTCAAAAAATACCTCCATCCATGTGAAAGCTTTGTTGAAGGTATCTCCATCCACAGTTGTTTTGAAAATATATCCATCCATGAGGAGAGTGTTTTTGAAAAGATCTCCATCCACACAAACAATGTTTTCAAAAATATTCCCATGGTATGCGAACATTTTTGCAGTGGTTCCAGTGCCTTTCCTGGGAATACTTATGAGGTGGGAATGCATCCAGGATGGGACACCACCCTGCTGGAACACCAACACCCCCCCCCGCGCGCCTCACCGCAAACACACACACACACACAAAAACAATAGAAACCATCACATAAATTCTAATGGTTTCCACTTCAAGTGCCATTACAAACCCTCATCTACATCTAATCATTAAAACCATTACCATTACCATTACAGGTCACTAGACATAACATGTCACCAATAGAAGGCAACAAATTACCAGTAAAGTGCCCTGCGATGGACTGGCACCCTTTCCAGGGTGTACCCCGTCTTGTGCCCGATGCTCACCGGGATTGGTTCCAGGTTCCCCCGTGACCCTGAAAAGGAGAAAGCGGTTGAAGATGAATGGATAGATGGACCCACAGTGACCATTAGAGTTTCCATTAAAACCAATACAATTCCCTTTATTACCATTACAAATTCTATGAAGGTTTCTATATTTTATTCCAGCAGGGCAGGTCAGCACAGTGCATCATCTACACACATATTCATTTATCTAAGCCAGTCCACCTACAGAGAAACATGAGGAAACCTACGCAAACAAGAGGTGCAGCTGCCACACAGCCATTAACCAAGCTGAGGATCCAACCCACACTCTGAACCCGTGAGGCAGCACCACCAATGCGGACCTTTAAAACCTCTGAGCTTTCAAAGATGCTCAGATATTAAGTATACTGTGAATATGTTTAAGCTAATAGGAGTATGTCTCCAATTTGCACCAATTAAAGACCTTCAGTACTATATATATATATATATATATATATATATATATATATATATATATATATATATGCCATCCATGGGCGTAACCCCCCAATATTGAGGGAATACCAATCTGTCCCCCCAATATACAGGAGAAAATATTTTCTATATGTTCTGCTTAAATTTTCTCTGACAACGGATCTGTCTTTTCTTCATCTATTCTGTTTATTTCATTTATCTATTTATTTATGTCTATTCTTTTTTAATATATTCAAGTGTGTTAAGTTGTACACTCGGTTTCGCCCAGACTCAACACAAGTTCGGTGATGTATTTTAGCAGTTTCCCCATGCTGTGGGAGATTCTATCACTCAGAAACCATGTGAATTCAAACAGTAACTGTAATCCTAAAACTATCTTCTAAATATACAAAATTTCAGTATAGAATTTTGGAAGTTTGTCTGCGCGCGGGGGTTTAGCGCTTGGACCCCCCCCCCCAATGTCCAAGCGCTTGGACCCCCCCAATGTCCATACCATGGTTACGCCTTTGATGCCATCCAGTAATATACCACAAATTAGAGCACCTACTAGTAAACCAGTTTTGCTGTTTAAAAATGATGAGGTGACAGAAAGAAAACATTAAGTGTAGCTGTTTGATTAACGAAGATACCAGTCCTTGCTTCAACCTTAGAGCTTATGTATTAGCATGAGGCTAATAATTCTGTGTGCTGGCAGTGACAGCCACCATATTTATCCCCTGGCTTGAAGTGATTGGGTCTAATTTGGTGGATCAGGACTTCATTAGAGCAGATTAGGTGTGAGGATGGATAGGGGAGAAAAAGAATTAGCTGATCGCGATGTCTGTGTGTGAGACAGAGACAGAGAGAGAGAGAGAGAGAGAGAGAGAGAGAGAGAGAGGAGGAAGAAATAGATAGGAAATAAGAAAACAGTCCTTGTTGATGAGAGAGCTCCAAGGAGAATAAATAAGACCAAACTGTAAGGGTTCCCACTGTAGCCTCAGATTCCTGTTCTTGGCTGACAGGAACAAAACCCTGATGTGGATTTCTGCTGTTGTAGCTCATCCACCTCAAGGTTTGACATGTTGTGTGTTCTGCCATGCTTTTCTGCTGACCATGGTTGTAAAGAGTGTTTTTCTCAGTTACCATAGCCTTCTTGTCAGCTCAATAAAGTATGACCTGTCTCATCCACAAGATTTTTGTTTTTCGCACCATTCTGTGTTAACTCTGTTAACAGACTATTTACAAAAACACACTTTCTATGATGAACTGTTTACGAGAACAAAGTGTTTACGAGGACAAATTGTTAACAGGAACAAAATGTTTACAAAAACAAACTTTCTATGATGCACTGTTTACAAGAACAAGGTGTTTTGCGGGCAAATTGTTTGCAGGAACAAAGTGTTTACGAGGACAAATTGTTTACAGGAACAAAGTGTTTACGAGTACAAATTGTTTATGATGACAAAAAAAGTTTACAGGAACAAAGTGTTTACGAGGACAAATTGTTTACAGGAACAAACAGTTTACCACAACAGACTGCTTACAAGAAGAAACATTTTACAGGAACAAACTGTTTATGTCAGATCAGTTATTTTTTTTTTTTTATGAGAAATTGTTTACAACAGTAAACAATTTACAAGAACTAATGGACACATTTCGTTAGATAACTACTAACATTGTAAGTGCTGCTTTTTAACAATTCCCCAGACAATGGCCATGCCCCTGACTTTCTGTTTTGGACATTATTTTAGTGAACCATTTTTAAATCTTGATGACAATTTTTTTTTAATAAATTTGTGTCAATTCCAGGTTTTCCCACACTGGACTCTGCCATAGAGGTCTGAATAAACCAGAGGCGGATGTTCGGTTCGACCGTTGGATGTGTGTTGTGCACATGACTGTGATAATTTCTCAATCACGCCGTGAACTGATAACGAGCCACACATCAAAGGTGTTCAAAGATACATTACACCGCTGATTGGAGGCTTAATGAGTGAACAGCGGGTGATAAATCCCCGTTCTACAGTAGTTTCATTGTATACTTATAATTGCGTCGTGCACTCATAAAAACATTGTTCTGAATGAAAAGTATTAGCAAAGGTTGCCGTTCATGGGAAAATCAGCCGATAAGACGAAATACCGCAAACTTCCTGGATGGGACTAAGCTTTAATTTGATTCGAGTCGCTAAATTTAACAAACAGCACTGGCGTCATGCTGCTTTTAAAAGAAAGTCAGACATTTTAAGAAATAGCACTGCATTTTATTAAGTAAATAAATATTTCAAATTGTCTAACAACACTAATACATCCTAATGTATTGATTTATTGATTGATTCATTCTTTTATTCCACATAGTAAGATGAACATTTGATCCCCTGACTGTTAAAGCTGTGAGAACGCTCGGGCTGTGCAAACGGAATATATGGCCACAGAGAATTATGACACTGAGGCTGATGCTTCAGATAGCTTTTACTTATCCTTTAAGTCTTTTATACAACACAGAGACAGTGGAAAATATTACCCTTTTATTGTTTTATTGTTGTGCATATTTACAAATTAAGGTCTGGCTTAGCATCAACCGCTAACTCAACTTCAACATATTCGGCCATATTGGTGAAGTACTTGTGACTAGCATAACAGTAAAGGGTTATATATGAAATAATTTTCACAAACATGGTGAGCACAAAAGCTCATTTAAGCACAGAGACAGAACAACTCACTATGCTAATACTACATGCCAGCTGTTCTCCATGCTAGCATAGTTCTTACTTTTAAACCGGGTGAGGTTTGTATAAACCTAAGCTGTAAACTTAATGTAATTGTGATAATCTGCAACAATACCATTAAACCAACAATATTTTCCAAGATTAAAGTAAAAGAGAAAGGTTTTTAATCACATAATACTTTACATAGTATTATGAAAAAGATAATAGCTGGCACTTCAAGACGAAAAGTAATTAGGCCTCATTCAGAGTGATAAAAGCGATAAGCTCCAATCATCAGCCAGCGCACAATGAAGCCGTTGTGTGAGGACTGTAAAGTGTATCAGCTCATTATATGGCCGTAAAGGCTAACGAGCCTAACGACGCTCTGTTACCTGTTTGGAAAAACAACCACGCCGGGAGAGACGTCAGAACAAAGGGGGCGGGAAAAGGACCTAAAAATGTGGCGCAAATAGAAAGAACAATTTAAAAAATAATAATACATTCAAAGTACTGTGGTTATTTAATTATTTCTTTTAAAAAAAGTTTTAGATAGTGACCTCAGATTTTTGTGGCTAAAATGTATGAAAGTAAAGAAAATGTAAACCATAGATCACAGAAAACATGTCCTTATGCTTTGATTTAAAAAACACACGCCACCATGCTTTTATTTTATAAATCACCCGTCACCATACTTTTATTTTAAAAATCACCTGTCACCATACTTTTATTTAAAAATGCACCCGCCACCATGCTTTTATTTAAAAATGCACCCGCCACCATGTTCTTATTTAAAAAATGCACCCGCCACCATGCTTTTATTTTTGCTTAAAGAATCATCAAAGTCAGAAACTCGATATCAAGCGTGACTTCTTTATTCGTCAGTCCAAGCAAAGGAGACGTGGCTGACACTTCCGTCACACTTTCTACGACACCTCCTGTTGCCTACTTATACATAGAGTACCACGCTAGACCTCATGTTGACATTAGTGTGATGCCACACGGTGTGTTTATGTTAGTTAGTGGTTAGTCTGTTTACTACAACACTTTGCTTATTGGCCTATTTTAACATCATTAAGTTTTCATTAAAGATTGTGTGCTAACCTGTTTACTATAATTCTCATTTGTGATAGCCTGATTTCTATAACTCGAATTCTCGGTCTCTATTTGTTTACTCTAAAGCTAGCTGGTGCCAAACTGTTTATTAAGAAATGCAGGCTTGTACTTTAAACTGGTACATAGATTAGTCTGTCTACTACAATGCTAGTTTGTGGATACTATACTATCAAAACCAAAGAATCAAATATCTACAAATTACAAGTACATTTCAACTGGCTATCAAAGAATTTGAAAAAAAAATAAAATAAAATAAATAAAACACACATAAAAAAACAAAACATTTAGTTTATTTGCTGTAGAATTAGCAGAGGGCCATGATAATGATTCATAGTAATTGCTTTGTTGTAAACATGAACAGGCACTATAGTTTACAGCCGTGCCATTTTCTGATAAAGTTTGACTTTGTAGTGCAGCGCTAGACTGTGTGTGTGTGTGTGTGTGTGTGTGTGTGTGTGTGTGTGTGTGTGAGAGAGAGAGAAGATTTTTTTTTTTTTTTACCATAAATAGAAACCAGATCGTAAGGATATTATGCTCATACAAAGTGGGTTATTTTATCGACATGATTTTTTTGGTTTATTTTATAATGCAAACTAGCATTATAGCAAACAATCCTACGGACTAGCATTACAGCAAACAAACCTATGGACTAGCATTACAGCAAACAAACCTACGGACTAGTATTATAGCAAACAATCCTACAGACTAGTATTATAGCAAACAATCCTACAGACTAGTATTATAGCAAACAATCCTACAGACGAGTATTATAGCAAACAAACCTACGGACTAGTATTATAGCAAACAATCCTTCAGACGAGCATTACAGCAAACAATCCTATGGACTAGCATTACAGCAAACAAACCTACGGACTAGCATTACAGCAAACAAACCTACTGACTAGCGTTACAGCAAACAATCCTCCAGACTAGCATTACAGCAAACAATACTCCAGACGAGCATTATAGCAAACAAACATACGAACTAGCATTACAGCAAACAAACCTACGGACTAGCATTACAGCAAACAAACCTATGGACTCATATTATAATAAACAAGGTAACACACAACCTAGCAATATAAAGAACAAGTTAACCTTCTAGCTACCATTTTAAGTAGTAAGGTAACACATTAGCTAACATAATAGGAAATAACTTAAATCCATTATATGCTCTAAAATCAATCTAAAAGACAACAAATTAGACCCTCTCCCCATTAGTATCAGAACTTCTAAATATAACAACTAAAGTCTTATCAAAAATATATAAAATAATACCCAAATCCAAGTTCTCAATTACCTTAGTAGCAATCACACCTAGAGAAGACTTTGGTGAGAGATATCACAGATCATGTCCCTCATAGCTAATAACACTACACCTGATACGATACAAAATAATTCATAGAACTCATTACACAGGTCATACGATGTATAGAATGGGATTCGGGGAATCATACATCTGCACGCAGTGCAAACAAAATAAACCAAACGATTACATACGAGACTGAACACCAGTTAAGCACTTCTGGATACAAATCACTCAAGAAATATCTTGTTTTCTAAATAACACCATCCCACTTTCCATTTCACTTTGAATACTTGGAGATACATCTGGGATCAACATTACAAAGGAAAACACAATACTCCTTACAGCGCTAACCATTATAACCGTCATACGTATTAATGATCTCAATTGATATTTAAAATATTACACACACACACACACACACCCCCCATACCCAACCCATCCCATCGCTTTGATAAGTACCACACCCTAATCACATCCACTGTCTTGTTTTGTCTACTACTTGTCTACTACTCCTTACATCTTATAAAGGTCCTGTCCATATCCTGTACCCACCACTCACCCATAATAATAATAATAATTTATCAATTTGTATAGCGCTTTTTACAATGGCACATTGTCTCAAAGCAGCTTTACAGAAATA
>JAFFST010048009.1:41306-76714 GCA_022414735.1 Noturus placidus | reverse complement strand
GCCATCGGGGGCAACTTAGGGTTCAGTGTCTTGCCCAAGGACACTTCGGCATGGGATCACCCGGGCCGGGATTCGATCCGCCAACCCCACGGTTAGTGGACAACCCGCTCTACCGACTGAGCCACAGCCGCCCCCATACTAACCTGTATATACAAAGAACAACACATGAAAACATGAATAAAATAGAATAAATAAAGTTTTAATGGTTTCACAATGTGTGTGTGTGGTGTGTGTGTGTGTGGGGGGGGGGGGATCATAAAAACATAGCAAAAGTCCCAAAGTCAGTTTTGAATGGGTTTTTGGTTAAATGCCTAAAATAAGGTCTGCAGTTAATACAATCTCAAGCTATGTTCATGTTTTCTACTATGACATAAAATATTTATCTTATTTATTCTTCTGTCTCCAATTGAATATGTGAGTATCTCTTTCTAGATTAAATTTTAAGTGTCTTTGAGTAATAGACTAAATTCAAAACCACACCATTCATACACTACGGATACTTTAGACATGTCAATCAGCCTACCATGCATGTCTTTAGACTGGGGGGACCGGAGTACGCGGAGGAGGGTTAAGGTTAGGACATGTGTATGCGGACTCCGCACACACATGGCCCTGGCGGGACTTCAGCCCTGGACCCTGGAGGTGTGAGGTAAACGTGCTAACCACTAAGCCACCGTGCGCCCCTTCTTGCAAACTATTCCAACTCAAACAGTCCATCTTGTAGATTTATCAGTTTGTAGTATTTTCCAACTGGAGTGTTTTTTAAAAGAGTAGACACGTTGAAGTCGTGTGACCGTGGTGTAGTGCTCTAAACGCACTACACCACGGTCACATGACTTCAACGTGTCTACTCTTACATTAGCTTTTTACTTCTGCTGGTTGTATTTAGGCTTCAAAATTCATAAAAGTTGCATTGATTTGTGAAGATTCTATGAACAAAATATGTAAGAATCATAAACTTGTGTTGGTCACTTAATCCAAAAGCCAATGGAAAAATCCTGTTGGCTTTTTGTCGAGGGATAAGAGGTGATGCTAACTTCTGAGGTGGCCTACAGAAATACGTCATACCTGCAGGACTGATGACTTCCACATTCGTGTCGGACACTTGAGAAGTTGTTATATTTATGATGGCGAAGGTGCTGACGAGCATGAAACACCAGTTCCACTTTCTCACGATAAAATGATGTCGTGAGAAAACAGCTTTTGGTTATGTCCAGATCACGAGAAAATGAAATCCAGATCACGAGAAAACAGCAAAGAAAAAAAATTAACAAAGCATGGCCGCTTAGGGCTTCAATAGTAAACTGCAAAAGGAAAAATTGCAAATTTCCATGCCAACCACATCAATTATTGAGTTATTCTTTAATGCGTTGTGTTTCCTGTCAGTGATTTACTGTGTGTGTGTGTGTGTGCGTGTGTGTGTGTGTGTGTGTTTGTGCGCGTTATCACTATTTTCATTCCCAGCTCTGACTCGGACTGATTTAATCTGATATGAAGTGTGTGGAACCAAAACTGGTTTCTCTCTCTCTCTCTCTCACACACACACACACACACACTCGTTCTCTGTCTCTCTCTCACACACACTCTCTCTCTCCATCTCTCTCTCTCTCTCACACACACACACACTCTCTCTCGGTCTCTCTCACACACACTCTCTCTCGGTCTCTCTCGTGCAGACACACACGTTCTCTCTCTCTCTCTCACACACACACACACACACACTCGCTCTCTGTCTCTCTCACGCAGACACACACACACTCGTTCTCTCTCTCTCTCTCTCTCTCTCTCTCACACACACACACTGATTTCCCCAGATGGAGGAGTTCATCCTGCAGTATACAGTTGTATGTAGTACTAAACAGTCTATTAATATTTGTTGTGGATAATTATTTCCCACTTTTGCCTCGCAGTTCTTACTTTTATTTATTGCTTTAGTTTCTGCAGAAATCCAGAAATGAAGTCAATAAGTAAACCATTCCTGGGTCACGTGGTGTCCAGTCCCAAACATTTAAAAATATATATATATACTTTATACTGTATATGTAATCGCACACGGCTGAGGCGCGCCCAAGTGCGAGGATTTGATTGGTTAATTAGAACCCTCGCTGCTGCTCTAAGCCAATCAGCGCTGTATGCACAGAGGCTGTGTAAATGAGCGGACTAAAGAAGGACGGCAAAGTTTCGGAGTTTTCAGAGTGAAACAGCAGAGCAACTGACACTCTTCATTACCCCTCCGCGTGGAACCTGACATCTCTTATTATTCTTATTCTTAAAACGGAATATAAACGGAATAACGGGAGAAAGTTGCTTTCTTTTCTTTTCGTGAAATCCATTTTTAAAAATCCGATTTTTTTTTTTTTTAACACGCGCTTCTTATGCGCGCGCTGCTCAGCCGTCTAAAATTCCGTCTCCATGGAGAAATCCACGAACTTCCGCATCGAGGCTCTGCTCGCAGAGCGCGCGCCGTGTGAGGCTCCGCCCCCAAGTGCTTTCCCGGGTCTGCGGACGCGAGCGGGTCAGCTCCCCGTGCCGTGTCCCGGTGTGTACGCGAGCGCGCCGCTGTTCCCCGCAGTGCCCGCGCTTCACTACACCGGAAGCCCGCACATCAGCTCCGCGTACGAGCAGTGGATCCGCGCGAGCCTGCTACTTCCTCGACTCCACCCACACACCGGTGTGTTTCCTGTCCGCGCCCCACACCTGTTCATTGCCTCCACGCCTTTTACTCCTGCTGTGTTTTATTTCATTTAAAAATACAATTGTTCCGTTTATTTTGCTTAATCGAGTTGTTTTGCTTGGTTTTTATGTTATTAATTTATTTATTCTCTATTTATACTCCTTCCCAGTATAAACAGTGCAGATGTTATAAATTAGAAATTGTTTAATTTTTATTTTATTTCACATGTTTTGAGAAGTTAAGTTAAATCTAGACAGGCTGCTAATTTAAATGTTATGCTTTATATATATATATATATATATATATATATATATATATATATATATATTTGCATAGATGAATATTTTGTGGAAGGGGCACGTTACAAAACTATTCAAAATATTTGTTTGTTTGTTGTTTACAGTGTTTTTAACCTTGGTTTTGGCCAACATGTGTAGGGTTAATTCAAGAAGTGAAATTGTATTTCGTTTTGTTTTGTAGTTTGTTTTATAGCACCATTCCTGTTCTCATTCACTTCCGAATTCATGAGCTTTAACATGACATTTTCTTCCTTCTTCTTCATCATTTCAAGCGTCCAACACTTTATTCATTACGTCTCGGCTCAAAGTGGATGCAAGTTGATTTGTGTTTTATTTCTATATAAAACCAGTGCAATACAAGGCAAATTATTTCATTTAAATAAAATATACAAAAACTACAATTAGGCAAGAGGGGGAAATGCACACAAAAACTAAACAAGATCCGTTATAGTGAGTAAGAGTAATTATAAGTAAGTAATTATAAAAAAAAAAGAATTTTTTTTTTATAATAATTCGTAACAGAAACAAGAAAGAAAACAAGGAAAGACAAGCAAGTTAAAAAATGTACAATTTCTGTATTAATCCATCCATCCATCCATCTTCAACCGCTTACTCCTTTTTCAGGGTCACCGGGAACCTGGAGTCTATCCCAGGAGGCATCGGGCACAAGGCGGGGTACACCCTATTTTACAAAAATTATAAATACGTAATAGTATTTTAAAAAATCAGTAAACACAATGAAGTTCACTCAGAAGTGATAACAGGGCTGGATTGTAAAATTATATAATAGAGCGATAATTTATTGACATGAATAAGTTGTGTTTTATGTGTTTAAAAAATGCAAACAAACAAGACACCACTGGACGATTAAAAAAAAAGGATATAAAATAATAAAGGATGACGTGTAAAATGAGGTAAACACTTTTAATCTTTTAAAATCAGATTTATTTATATGGCAATAAACGACTCTGTGTGTGTGTGTTCATGGAGTTTTCATTAAGGTAATGGTGTTTATAGCAGTCACGTCAACAATAAAGCCGGATAATTATAATAATAATAATAAAGAATAAGGCCTTCAACTTTATTGATGAGCTTGGAGTCTGAGTGTGTGTGTGTGTGTGTGAGAGAGAGAGAGAGAGAGAGAGAGAGAGTGAGATCTTCGATGTCTTTGACGTTATAATGATTAAATAATCTGGATGTGAATTACAGCAGCTGTTTAATCTTTTATTATGTTTTACTCATTCAGCACTCCTTTAATCATCATCATCATCATCATCCTGTGACAGTGATGTGATTTTATTTATTATATAATGCAGAAATGTCTTCTTATTATTATTCCTTTTATCATTATTATTATTGTCCAATTATTGTTATTATTATTATTATTATTATTATTATTATTTCTCTTATTATTACGTTATTTCAGTACTGTATGTACATGCTTGTTTTTGTGTCTAAACACATCTGCAGCTTTGCAATCATTGGTAACATGAATAACTTTGGTAAAAAGAAAATCATATTTAATAATTAGTAATAAACACTGCTGTTAAAAGAAAAGTATAGTTTAATGAAGCAGAGTTTCTCTTACCACCCCGAAGTTGATTCTTTTCCTATAAAAGCACGTCCCGAGATGCTTAATGGCTCTTATATCACCTTTTATAGCACCAAGCACAACATGCCGTCCTTTAAAAAATATATATATTTCCAGCTTTACCTGACACTGGCGACTCCTTCTATAAATGTTAAATACATGGCTACTATAGAAACGATAACGTGTTAGAACACGCATGCATGCGTTATAGAGAATTAATGAACACTTTCTGACCGATCGGAATCCAGAATTCAGCAGCGCTGTGGCGTAAATAATGTTATTATGGTATACAGTATAATGTAATATTAATGTTGTAGTATCACTATCTATAAATCTGTCCACAGCGTCTCCTCAGACGGTGTTGATGGGAAAATGTCGGAGGCCGCGCACAGCATTCACCAGCCAGCAGCTCCTCGAGCTGGAGAAACAGTTTAAACTCAACAAATATCTCTCACGGCCCAAACGCTTCGAAGTCGCCACATCGCTAATGCTAACAGAGACGCAGGTGAGTGTGTACGCGTGTCTGAGTGCTTAAACCAGTACATTGTGAATATAAGAAGTTCTCAGATCTTCAACTTCTGTGTGTGTAGGTGAAGATCTGGTTCCAAAACCGCAGGATGAAGTGGAAACGAAGTTGTAAAGCCAAGGAACAAATGGAAGCGGCCCGAGAGCACAAATTGACCAATGAGAATCCAGCGTCGGCACTTGATGGGGTGGAGCTTGGGAAGCAGGACGTAGAGGAGGAAGAAGAGGTGGACGACCAAAACGGCTTCACCACAGACACACATCGTTCGAACTTTTTGCAGAAGGACGTCACTGCACGATATACTTCCGAAGACGAGATGGATGGAACGAGAGGTGGGGACAGAAAAATGGGGGCGGGGTTATGAGGAACCAATCAGAGACAAGGATGAGACTTGGCAACGTGGAGGTGACTTGACGAGAGGTGCATTTTAAGCATCCTGGCTGAAGATACTGTGAAATACTGAACGCTTCACGAACTGATTTTAATGTTACACCAGAGTACCCGAACACTCGCTAAACACTAAGCGTAGCCTTTAGATTTCCCAGTTCTTATACAGGCTTCACACTAAACACCAAACAACACCACCACCACCCAGGCCAGTTAGTGTAGCTTTAAGCCTGTGTATGGTGTACAGTGGCCGGTAAATGCACAACACATTAATGATGCAAAAATGTGCAACAGTTGTGTGCCAATATGTGCTAATGCTACAATTTATACAACTAGCAGCAGGCCTATGAAAACATTTCAAATTCTGAAGCGAATTACGCAACATTTGAAAGAAGTACAATACACTCACAAAGTTCATCATATGACATTGTTTCTTCAGCTCGACGTAGCACTTGGCATAAAATTACACAATATAATAGTTTAGCGACATTTGCTAAGCTATGGTTATTCCAAACTCATAATCAACAGAAGATCCACAGCAACACGCAGCATGCCGCGCTAACACGCAAGATCACACTCACTCTCTGTTTGGGTTTCTTAAATCAAATCTTTTTCGACCTGGATGTTATTTAAACGTGTTAAGGTCTAATGTATTAAACTGAGGCCAAAAGAAACAAAAGTTGTAAACAACGTAAAATAAAACGAATCATTTTTGTAAAACATTGTGTGGGGGTCTCATTTATATAGTCACATATGAGTATGAATTAGTATTAGTATTAGCAAAGTGTTGTGGGTTAGCTAGCACGCTAGCAACCAAATCGGATGACGTGCGAAACGATGTGTAAAGGTAGGACTCGACCCTTGTTAAGCTAGCCGCAGATACGACGCTAAGAGTTTGTGTTCCAAGAGTCGATTCCTGAGGTGATTGAATAGTAACACCTTCCTGTGCATTTCAAGGTTGTTTCTCGAAGTCAGGATCGGATGTAAATTGAAGCCTATAATGGATAATGTCTCCATTTTCTCTCCCAGATGCTGCAACTCCGTCCATTTCTCTCCATGATCTGTCCTGTAAACGCCTAGCCCGTTTAGCATGCTAAAGAACAGACGGAAAACAGCTGCACATAATAAACCCATTATTTACGTTGCTTACGAGCTGATGGCTAAGTTAATAAAGCTTGTCGAGTCCTTTTTTGTTTGCAGGTCGAATAAAAAACAGTCTATGTAAGAGGGCGATGAGGCCGTGGCGTCGCGTTTATATTGCGATTAAGTGCATTTTAACTGCGACTTATTAAATCTGACTCGTCAAAGGCCAAGAGTTAAGTGATAACTAGCTTGAGTGTTAAGTAGATGATTTGCCGACTTGCATAAAATCACTGTAGTACGACTAGAGGATTTTTTTATTTAAAGTCAATAAACTGTTGCTAATCGACTGGGAAATATGAACGCCAAGCATAAAGTAGCTACTAACTAAGTCTAATGATTTAGCTAGATATGATTATACACTGGTCAGCCATAACATTAAAGCCACTGACAGGTGAAGTGAAAAACATTGCTTAACTTGTTACAGTGGCACCTGTCACGGGGTAAGTTGTATCTTAGGCAGCAGTCAGTTCTTGATGTGTTTGCAGCAGGAAAAATGGGCAAGCGTAAGGATCTGAATGACTTTGACAAGGGCGAAATTGTGATGGCTAGACGATTGGGTCAGAGCGTCTACAAAATGGCAGGTCTTTTGGGGTTTTCCCAGTATACAGTGGTTAATACCTACCAAAAGTGGTCCAAGGAAGGACAATTGGTGAACCAGTGACAGGGTCATGTGTGCGCAAGGCACATTGATGTGCGTGGGGAGCGAAGGCTAGCCCGTCCGGTCCGATCCCACAGAAGAGCTCCGGTAGCACAAACTGCTGATAAACATAATGCTGGTTATGATAGAAAGGAGTCAGAACACACAGTGGATCCCAGTTTCCTGCGTATGGGGCAGACCAGTCAGAGTGCCCATGCTGTACACCGCCGAACGCGACTACAATTTGTAGATGAGCATCAGAACTGAACCATGGAGCGATGGAAGAAGGTGGGCTGGTCTGATGAATCACGTTTTCTTTGATATCATGTGGACGGCCGGGTGCGTGTGTGTGTGTGCATGTTGCTTACCTGGGGAAGACATGGCACCAGGATGCACTAGGGGGGGGAGAAGGCAAGCCGATGGAGGAAGTGTGACGCTCTGGGCAATGTTCTGCTGGGTAACCTGTGTCCTGGCATTCATGTACACTCATAAACATTGTTGCAGACCAAGTACACATCTTCATGGTAGCAGGATTCCCTAATGACAGTAGTGTCTTTTAGCAGGATAATGTGTCCTGCCTCACTGACAAAGAGTTCAAGGTGTTGACTCAGCCTCTACATTCCACAGATCTCAATCCGATCGAGGATCTGTGGGACGTTCTGGACAAACCATGGAGGCCCGACCTCGCAACTTACAGGACTTGAAGGATCGGCTGCTAACGTCTTGGTGCCAGAAACCACAGCACACCTTCAGAGGTCTTGTGGAGTCCATGCCTCGATGACTCAGAGCTGTTCTGGTGGTGGTTTTAATGTTATGGCTAACACTTGAATTGATTTTATACCTATTATTTGTATTTTTTATGCTAATACTTTTTTCTTTTGCGTATCATGGCTTTGTTTTTATTCTGTAGATTAGTAGTAGACGGGTTATAAGTGGCATCAGGTCTAGAGGAACACTATATGTTCCTCATATTTTGACGAACCCTTAATGTTCGCATGAAACACTACTGGAATTTTCATTGCTCACGCGTTTACCCAAACAAAGAATCGTTTCTTTGTGAAAACGAATAAACACGTTTCTCAGCGCATAAATCTGATGGCCTTGTGATGCATTTACACCTTGTAGTTTAATCAATCAGCCGAAACCGTCCGCGTCGTTACGGGAATATGAACAGATTGCAGGATGTTTTAAAGTAATCGGCCATATTGCTCGAGATTTTGACTCGGCCCTGCCGTGTCACTTAAGCTAATGGGGCGGTTAAAAAAAAAAAAAAAAAAAAAAAAGTGTTGCAGGCCATATTTCACACCCGTCTTGGGGAAAAAGGGCCAAGTTTTGAGGTAATAAAGTGTATTGAACAGGAAGGGTGTTTTCTCTGTCAGAGCTAGCAGGAGGTTTAGCATATAAATGTATGAATGATGGATCTCGAGCTAATGAAATGCGTTCTCAAAGCAGAAATGATCTTTTAGGTTCGTCCAGGTGGCCAGTAACTTCTACATAGAAACCTTCTACATCACCAAATCTAACGTTCGCATTAAATCACATTACAAGATTGAATAAAGACTTTTTAAACAATATTTTGGTATTTTCTATGTCAACTGAAATATTTAAATAAGAGTTAAAAAAAATAAGCAAGTACTTGATTTAATTGTTTGCGCTTTTATACTTCATACCACACTTCCTCTTACATTCAGGTTTATTTCACATCGTACATCTTTTTGTTTAATACGATCTCTTGCTTTGCCATAACATTAAAACCACCTGCTTAATATTGTATAGGTCCTTAATATTGTCTAGGCCCCTCTCTGTGCCTTCAAAATAGCTCCGAGTCGTCGAGGCACAGACTCCGCGAGACCTCTGAAGGTGTGCTGTGGTATCTGGCACCAAGACGTTAGCAGCCGATCCTTGAAGTCGTGAGGTTGGGCCTCTATGGATCGGACATGTTTGTCCAGGACGTACCACATATGCTCGATCGGATCGAGATCTGGGGAATCTAGAGGCCGAGTCAAACACCTTGAACTCTTCGTCATGTTCCTCAAACTGTTCCTGAACAATTTTTTTATCCTGCTGAAAGACGCCACGCCACCGCCACAGATTTCTGCTACCATGAAGATGTGTACATGGTCTGCAACAATGCTTATTGTTGTCCCACCCCACATAGTGCATTCTGGTGCCATGTCTTCCCCAAGTAGGTGACGCACACATCATTCACATGATGTAAAATTGTGCCCATTGTAGGAGGCTTTCGGTGGACAGGGGTCAGGATGGGCGCTCTGCAGCTACGCAGCAAGCTGTGATGCACGGTACGTTCTTTATTTGATTTTATTTTCTTCCTGCACATTACTATAATTAGCATCGACACACTGCGCCTTTTATTTATCAAAACGGTGTGTCTTTCAGCCAGAATAATTGACTTGCTTCGACCTTGCTGCATGACATCACTCCGCCAATAAAGATGGCCGACCATAAAGACGGTTTCTGCATAATGAACAATAACTGACAACGCCTTCACTCTCACATCACGGGGTGAAATGATAATCTGTGTGTGTGTGGGATTCTGTTACAGACATCATAAACTATAAGTATCTTAAGAGAGTATACAGTGTGTGTGTGTGAGACTGGATTTTACAAACTGAAATTCAATAGAAATGAGAAATAAGAACATGGCTATGGATCAATCCAGCACCAGAAAGCTAGCGTCGTTGTTGGACATTATATAACTGTAGCCAGTGGTAACATTTAGCTAGCTAGGAGTTCTTCTTATTCATTTAAGAACGCCACGTCATAGTTTTATCACTTAACACTTGCGTCCAACGTTGCGGACCTTCCAGTTTCAAACGTCTTTCTTAATCCATCCGCAAAACCTGTCCACGTTCTAATACAGTATCAGAGAGAGAGAGAGAGAGAGAAGTTTTTAAATCTTTGTGTCACTAGCGCAATTTGTGTAAATAACTGCATGGCTAATATTTCAAACTGGCGGACGCGAGAATTCTGAACTGTCAATTTAATGTCATTTTTTTAGCGAAAGTCTTAGCCAAAAGGTTTTTTTTTTTTAAAACTAGCAGAGTTTATATATTTCTCATTTATACAAACTAAAAGGTAAAACTAGACTTTGTTAAAACACACGTTACGTTGAGTATTAGAGGATACATATACATTTGGGACCACGTAGCCAAGTAAATCGATCGTGTACGTAAATGATAAATGTGCTTCACAATGAGTCAACTAAATTTTAAACCATATCGCATTTAAAAGAATAAATGGAAACTGTATATTTTAGGTCAGTTCAGCTCCCGTGTAGAGGCGCTCGGTGGAGGTGTAAAAGCAGATCTGCCAAGTGCTTGGCGCTATCTGCTGGTCAGAAATCAGTACTGATTAATCCCGCAATGAAAGCTTTAACAAATCAGTTACACGAAGATCTCCAGTGATTTAAAAAAAAAAAATTCTTGCATTTAATTACTTATTTTTAATCTGTGTGAAATAAAAATGAGAGACATATTTACAGACATGAGTCTCTGTTAAAATACATACAAATAAAATACAATACAACCTCGCAAAATTTACTTCCTCAAAATAACATCAAGCTTTGAGAACTGCAGGAAAAAAACAAAACAATAAAATGACAAATTAAAACACAGGTCCCAAATATGTGTGCGCATATGCCGATATACGGTTACACACAGCTTAATATTGTGCACCATAATATTGTTATCCTGGTCGCCAGAGGTAATTTTCTGACTGAGGGATAATTTATTACTAACAGATCAACAGAAAAGATCAACGCAGCTGACATGTAACATTGTAACATTACATGTAACAAAAGTAGCTTACTTTTGTTTCTGGAAGTACGTAACCACAGCCTCACCTTCTTAATTCCTATTGGCTACTACGTACTTCCAAGTTAGTACTACTTCCGTGTCCTTTCGCATTCAAGTGATTCAGTTATAATTTACAAATTAATACTGTACTACAGCCGTACTTTCGATCGACGAGCGCGAGGGCTGGGACGATGTACTGAAGGCATCACGGGATCGAACTCGGAAGCAGAATACTGCGGAAAGGGGACGGGAGTTAAAAGGGTCACAATTTTTTGGTGCATATATAATAAATCTAGCTAACAGATGCGAAGTCCAACAGACATTCTCCATGTACCGTGTCAGAAAGCGAGGAATGTCAAGTTGAGACTAACGCACTGGCTAAAAGATGGGGGACGGGAAGGGGGAGGGACTTCCAGGGATGTCAGTTAACATCAGCGAGTTCAAACCTATGCAACGCGACATTTCCTTCCACTCCTTTTTTATTTTAAACCACTGGCCTTATCAAACGCAAATTTTCACTCATAAGCCAGGTTCATCTTCCACACGTACACACTGTAACTACTGGTGTTTACGTATGCACTCCAACTTTTTTTTCCTACAGATACAAAAAAAAAAGAAAGAAAATAATTTAAAAAAAAAAAAAGAGAAGTTATAATGTTCAGAATAGGACACTTACTTTATCTTAATTATCATAAATGTTGCTCGATGTACAGTTTAGCATAAAATACTGCAAGTGGTCAGCAAATATCAAAACTAGCCTACTTTCAATAAGCTTGCTAGCAAGAGAATTTATTATAATATAATAAGCCTAACATTAGCTAGCTTGTTAACTGTCTGTCTCGAATTCCCAACCTCTAGTTATGCTTAATTGTTATCAAGAGAATGTTAAAAATAATTCTATAATACTCATCATACAGTACACCATAGTTAATTAATTTAATGTTCTCTAGCTTTTGATCTTATCCACAAAATATAGAATTAGCCTAATCTAAACGAGCTTCTAGGAAATTAGTTCAGACTCCGGGTAATTACACAGTTTCTCTAACGGCAGTGGCAGAAGTAAGGTTAAGGTCAAGTAATTGAATTGAAATAAGATGGCTAGCATCACTCAATGTGCTGAACCGTTATTTTATGCTAAGCAGTACATTGAGTCAAAGAAACGATGAAAAAGGCTTGTGGTAGTTGGCTGACCAAATTTAACTTGAACTCCGCCCTTGTTGCCAGCACGACTCTCCAGCAGGTGCAGAAAAGTTGTTATCGTTAGTGCTAAGCCTGATGCAGTTGTGTGTGTGTGTGTGTGTGTGTGTGTGTGTGTGTGAGAGAGGGAATGTGTGTTTGAAGAATGCATTTTCAATGCGTTCAATGAGGTAAAAGTAAGAAAATAAAACAGTCTAGATCGACGGTAAAAAGCATGCTCCCTTCGTCATACTCGGTCAGTTTCGATCGCGCCTCCGTCTGAGCTCTGCAGGTTTCTGACCCGATCGAGCACCCAGTCAATGTTGGGCCGCTCCTGAGGGTTCGTCACCATGATGGAGCTCAGGAGCGTCTGTAGTCCTTCGGAGTAACTGTTACAGAGTAAACAGAGCTAAATGAGGCTGATTAGCACAATGGCAGACAAGCTCATTTTTCTTACTGGGTTTCCACTACCCTGGGCCTATATAAATGTTTCCTTATGAACTTACTTGTAAATTAGTACAAGGATTGAATTATTTTCACTGCTAACGTTAGCTAACATGATTTAACCTGACAGGATTATTACATAATTCATTAAAATGTTCATAATTTTCACTGCAAACTCTAGCTAGCTAAGAAAATTCATAATATAACGAATGTTTTATCCATCCATCCTCAACCGCTTATCCGTAATCGGGTCGCGGGGGTAGCAGCTCCAGCAAGGAACCCCAAACTTCCTTTTCCTGAGCAACATTAACCAGCTCTGACTGGGGGATCCCGAGGCGTTCCCAGGTCAGTGTGGAAATATAGTCTTTCCACGTAGTCCTGGGTCTTCCCCGAGGTCTCCTCCCAGTTGGATGTGCCTGGAATACCTCCTTAGGGAGGCGCACAGGGGGCATCCTTACCAGGTGCCCGAACCACCTCAACTGACTCCTTTCAACGCAAAGGAGCAGCGACTCTACTCTGAGTTCCTCTCGGATAGCCGAGCTTCTCACCCCATCCCTAAAGGAGAGGCCAGCCACCCTCCTGAGAGGGTCGCTTGTACCCGCGATGAATGTTTTATGTAAATAAATAAATAAATATCATTTTATAATACTGGTAACTAGACTGGATTTCTGAGATGATTTATACATATAAATTGAATACACATTAATTTTCACTGAATGCGAACATAACGTGAGGAATCCTGACAGGATTTGTCATTCATAAACGTTAATAATATTCACCGATAATGCTAGCTAATATACATGAGTTAAGCTGACAGGAAATTTTTTTTTTTTTTTAAATCACTCAAAAGTGTGTATAATAGTGTAGTCATTTCTACGTTCCCACGGTCCTATGCGCCGTAGTTTAATATTCACATTAAGTTTTTAAAAAGGGTTTTCTGTAGTCGGGACTACATTTTCCCAGAGCCGCAATAACTGTTAAGACACATTTAAATGAATAGCAACGTACACTAGTTTAAAAATCCATCCTTCGCCTACGCTTGGAATCTGTGAAAGTTATTAAACTTGGACAATGAACTAGGGTGCACTAAAAATAGCTGTTAGTCTACATTCATACAGTTCGACTCCATGAATGAACAACAGTGAAATGTTTAGACCAGGGGTGTCCAATCTTATCCGGAAAGGGCCGGTGTGGGTGCAGGTTTTCATTCCAACCAAGCAGAAGCCACACCTGAATCTACTGAAAGCCAAGATCAACTGATTAAACAGGTGGATTCAGGTGTGGCTCCTGTTTGGTTGGAATGAAAACCTGCACCCACACCGGCCCTTTCCGGATAAGATTGGAGACCCCTGGTTTAGACTAAATGCCATACTGTTTCCCATTATGTGCTATATAGATCTGGGGAACACAGAACCCTGGAAACATAGACACGCTCCCATAATAGCCACTGATAATGCTAATGCGCTAGGTAACATGACAGGATTTAGGAGAGGATTCATAATGTAAAATTGAAACCTTTAAACAATCCGTTCAGAATCTCGACTGCTGATGCTAGCTCGCTAAAATGAGCTAAACTGACAGGATTTTCAAGTAAATGGTCATACTAGCTAGTTGGCTAACACCTGGCAGGATTTTAAAAAAATAATTCACAAAATGTTGTTAATTTTCTCTGCTAATGCCCCGTAATTAGCATTCCTGTGCTAATCTGAGAGGGTTTCTACATGTACAATTAATAAACACTCGTGATATCGACTCCTGATGCTAGCTAGCTAACGTGACAGGATTTCTGAGACAATTTGTAAAATGAATAAAGATTCTTTGTCTTGACGTATGGCACTGGCTAGCTAACTCAAGCTAACCTGACAGGATTTCTGACCTGCACGGTTGTGGAATGGTGACCGGGTTTTGGACCGCCAGAGCAACGCTGTCTCCTTTCTGAAACAACAGATCGTACGGTCCTTCCAGCATCATCATACAGTACAGCACACACCCTAATGACTGACAACACACACACACAGTCAACAAGTCAGTACGAGACAGAAATTTCACCCAATACTTATTCAGTTACTATAGTTCTTAAAGTCCAGTTTAGACACCTTTTGCAACAAGGCTAACGTCGCTAACAGGAAACAGAAGCTTATGGCTACCAGTTTAGCATCACTGTGCAAACCTCGTGTTTACATCATCCGTTAGCATCTAATTTTTGTGCAATAGTGTGTCTGAAATCACATTAGCAGTGTGGAAAGGCATGGCTCGGTTACAAATTTTAATCCAGAACGATCAGTGTCTTGGTTAAGTACCCATGTCCGTGCCCTGTGTTCCTTGACATAACAGCAGCACCTATAAACGTACGACGAGCTCTCTGAAGAAATACTGGACCAAGCCAGTATCTCCTCCACTCATGGTTTATGAATTGAAGACCACGCTTAACTGGTCGCTATTCGCTTCCATTACTTGTTACCCACATTAGCCTCATAGCTCCAGAAAAAGAAGCTTGCTTCATACGTAGGTTTCTCACCCAAATATCCGTCTTTTCGTCAATGATACAGTGGCTCTCCACGTTAAAAAGCTCAGGTGCTCGGTAGGAGATGGTGCATCTCTGAGCTGCCCAGTCCTGAGCGAGGAGGGAGAAAAACACAACAGAACAGGAATGAATATGAGAACAAAAACAACCATGTAATCAGTTAGCAAGACGGTCGATTCCTCCTACCTGCACAGTCATGGCCTCTCTGGAGCCCTTCACTTCGATCCGAGCTTTGTTCATAGACCCGAGGTCCATCAGCACCGGCTTGTCATTCTCCTCCAGCAGCACATTAGTGGGCTTCAAGTCCCTGATCATCACAATCAATCAGGCATTGCAACTGAATTGGCTTTCACACACTGAAATTAGCATAAATCATCAATTTTGTACGAACAAACAAACGCCAGGCAGTTTATATTTACTAATTAAAGTTTAAATTCCAGCTTGAAATTTCATGAGGCGTGGCCTTAGGGGTGTGTGTTATAAAATGTGACTACTGTAAACATAACTACTAGCTGTAAACTGATACAAAGTGATAGCACAGTGGTTTTACTGAGTTGGTTAGGTGTTCACGGAAGAGGTGGGCCTTTAGCTGTTTTTTGAAAATGGTGAGAGATTCTGCAGTCCGGATTGAGGTTGGAAGTTCATTCCACTGAGGAACAGTTAACTGTGAAGGTTCTGGAAAGGGACCTTGCTACAGGAAGCCAGTGAAGGGAGATGAAGAGGGGTGTGACATGGGTTCTCTTGGGCTGGTTGAAGACAAGGCCCAAGAGAACCCATGTCACACCCCTCTTCATCTCCCTCCACTGGCTTCCTATAGCTCCCCGCATCAAATTCAAGGCCTTGATGCTCACCTACAAGACCTTGTCTGGAACAGAACCGTCCTACCTCAACTCTCTCCTGAAGGCTTACGTTCCCTCACACAATCTGCGATCGATTAGCGACCGCCGTTTAGTAGTTCCTACGGAGCGTGACACAAGGTCCCTTTCCAGAACCTTTACACTAAATTCATAACATTTAGCCTTTCACTAAATTCAACCTTCATAGCCTAAATTTGTTCAGAAACCTTTTAATGGAATTTATAAAGCTAGTAAAATAAGATAAAATGCAGAGAAAGTGCTGAATTGCTAACACAAGTAGCAACAGATAGTATGCTGGATTACATAGTACAACCGTCTTTTTACTTTTTTTTTTATACGTTTATGTTTGGCAGGTTAGCAAGCTAGGAACCGAGTTAGCACCTGAAATCACTTCAGAAAACTTGAATTGCATTCATAAATCATTTCTGGAACAGGCTTAAATGCCGAGTCACTGCTAACTGCTAGCAAACAAAATGGCAGACTTTTTTCAACCTCATATATAAACTTCTGCTGCAAGGCGGCTACAGCTTAACCGGGGTCATTCCTATGTTTCCTGGGTCCTATTATGTGCCATATATATATATATGGGGACCCTTTTACGCTCCTGCTTAAATCACACATTTACAGAAAAAGATGTTGGGTGAGTAGACGCTCATTACTTGGTGGCTACATTAGCCTTGTAGCTAACAGTGAAAAAATACCTGTGTGCATATCCCTCGTCATGGATGGCTTTTAGACCTTCACAAATGCCATGAAAAACGTGCAAGATCCGTCTCTCAGGCATGGAGCTACCTTTTCCTCTCAGCTTTTCCAGGACGGACCACAGACTTCCTTTCTGCAACAAGACACAAAAACACAGGTTAAAGCTCAACTAGTCTGAAGTAAACATGCTAGATGATAAAACTTTTCCACCTCAGAGGAAACCACTATTAGCCATTGAACTATCCGAGGAATATCTATCTTAGTGGAATTGCTGAGCATAGCAACATGTGCTAATTTTAAAAACTGAACTTAAGCTAAAAAGGCTAGTTTTCTGCCCTGTCGTTAATTTTTTAATTTTTTAACTTCCTGCTGTATTGTTTCTCTGAAAAAAATATATATTTAGCCTTTTTTTAAATTGTTATTTCAGAAGGTCTTTTTTCCCTCTTATTTAAATAATTTTCTGTCATGACTACCATTAGTTAGCTGTATGCTAGTTACCCAGACTACCTTTACATCTCCAGATATCATTATGCTAACATACAGATTGTTATTGCAGTTATGGTAACAGTACCATAGCTTTCATTGTTCATTTCTCGGTTTCTACCTGGATTAACATCAATGCTAACTGCGAACACTAGCTTAATTTTTTTAATAATTAGAATTATGCCATTAGTGCACTTGGTTAGTTAATGAGAATTTTGGGATAAAATATTCTTGTTTTTGATGCATTTGGATAACTTTGGATCCCTGGTACAAGCTTTCGGGTGAAGGTTGGCATACACTGATGTAGGGCAGGAGGAGCCAGGCCTCGCACTTTCCTCCACGCTCCGTGAAGGCGTGGCCCGTCAGACTCAGGATGTTGGGGTGGTTGAACAGTCGGTGCATCTCCACCTCCGTCTGTGCCTCATTTCGTCCCTCTCGATCATGACAAAGGATTCGTTTCAGAGCGTAGAAACGGCCGTCCTGAGCTCCTTCTACCAGATCGACGTAGCTAAAACCGCTGAAGGAGGAACGCCGTGGAGAAACCACTCAGACTTTACAGATGTAAACAGGATCTATGATTGTGCACGATATTCAAAAACATTTAAGTAAAAAAAAAAAAAAAGAAAGCCCACTACTATGCATGACACACATCACTAGCATTAGCGAACTTACCTAGCTGGCTAGTTAAAAGCTAATAAACTAGCTTGTGTCATAGGGATCTTTGAGTCAACGTATCAAATTGCATCATCATTTTCATCAGCAGTTTACTTAAAAGTAGCTAAATAGTCAAACTATAACGTTACCATAGCAACCACCAATCCATAGTTCTTCGCGAACATTAGGCAACTCAGCTAGCCGGCTAGTTCATTGTAGGTCAAAACGACATTCACAATCTCTTCTATGTTAGTTGGCTAACTGGCTAGCTTAGCATATTGGTTCTTCGGCTACGAGTTTGAGTACCACTTTTATACTCAAGTTTTAAATTTGAAAACTTTTACGTTTGGCAGGAAAAACCTCACAACAACTGAAAAATACCTTTTTTTTTTTAAACGCGTTTTCACTTATTACTATTAACAACATAAATCCGCTGTTTTGAAACTTAAAATCCAAAATAAATTTTTTTAAGAGACGGGATGCCTCTACTTTGAGCGATCCTTCAAAGCCATGCCACAACAACGAACACGCCCTCACACTGCCTGGTGAATAATTTACTCAAGAAATGAAGAGCCTTAATTAATTTTGCCTCACCCCTCGTCGAGTTTCTGGATGAAGTAGTATCTCTTGTTGTCGATGGTGATGGAACTGCGAGAGCAGATACACAGTGCATGTCCCATCTTCGACCTAGCATCGCTCACTCATCGAGCAGAACTGCCACACACACACACAAACACACACGACACACACCGTTAAGTTCATGAGGAATTACACACGACAATTACGTATGAAACAGTTCTGCGCTTCAGGAGCTCTGTGAAGGACACGTTACTATTAACAATGTTCATGGAGTCGTCCAACACACACAAATCGGTCTTTCCACCAGTTTAACTAGCAAGCTATCCGTTTGATTCGGGCTCACTTGCTAATGCTGACAGAAGCCATGATATGACATTTGTGTGACAGACGAGTATTACACGGACCATGGTATTTCCCTGATGTCATCTTGAGGACTCCGCTTACGCTACATGAACTGTAGAAAATGTAAAAAGACACCAGATTACCACTTCTTAGGAAAGCTACCATGCTAATTTTCACACTGTGGATGCAATTAGTAGTTTCTATCAGAAGCTAGTTCAACACTTTCAGTACAATTTGCTTCAAATGACCATTTTCTATCTGTCCATAACTACTTGTCTGCCTTCAAACAGTGCTGAGAAAGCTGAGCTTTAAGCGACCAGATTTTTCCAGTCAGGTAAAAAAGAAAAACAACAGCTAAATTATTTAAGAGTGTACACACACCAGCTTCAAATGGCAGCGGGCTAAATAAATAAGAGCCCGTAGTACCTCAGGTTAACATTCAAGCAAACAAATTTAGCATATTCTTTGTTACATCACCAGCTATTGCGCTCAACTATATTAATCTGTGATCATGTAAACACTTGATCCGATACAAAAGCACTTTTGTTTAAAGTCGCCGCAATACAAGCAAGGCTAGCGAGTAGGTAGGCGGTGGCTCAGTCGGTAGAGCGGGTTGTCCACTAATCCACTAATCGTAGGGTTGGTGGTTGGAATCCCGGCCCGGGTGATCCCATGCCGAAGTGTCCTTGGGCAAGACACTGAACCCTAAGTTGCCCCCGATGGCAAGCTAGCACCTTGCATGCAGCTCTGCTACCATTGGTGTGTGAGTGTGTCTCATTTGTAAGTCGCTTTGGATAAAAGCGTCTGCTAAATGAATAAATGTAAATGTAGGTAGCTTTATGTCCATTAGCTCGCTAATATAAACGTTTATTGATGCCACATGAAAGTACACCATCAGATGAACCAACAGCTAATCGTAATTTGTGTTTTTTTGTTTGTTTAGTTTATTTTTCCTCTCAGAGGTCTAAATAACAATTAACAAAATTCTGGAAAATTCCCACCACACACTTGTTGCTAGCATAGAGTTGACTAAAGTCGGCCATTTTATTTCCCCTGCAGTTTCATTGACATGAGGTCAAGTTTCAGTTGGACTTTTTAATAATAATAATAATAATAATAATAATAATAATAATAAAAATATATTTACGATATTTAACAGCGGTTCGCTTTTAGACATGAAAGACAAAACTATATGTGGTGCAAGCATTATCGTTAATCTCAGGCTTGACAATTCAACTCCATAAACAACCACTATAAATAGTTTTACAACAGTAAACGCATTAAAAACAACATCTTAAAACATAACCTCAGAAATCAAAGAATATTAGCAAAAGGATGTAAAAGGCTTAAACCACATTGCATGTGATCGAGTGCACACACACACACACAAAAAAACCCACACGTGTTTTATCTTTGACATATCCATCCATCCATCCATCCATCCAACCGCCTGTTCCCTATCAGGGTCACGGGGGAACCTGGAGCCTATCCCAGGGAGCATCGGGCACAAGGCGGGGTACACCCTGGACAGGGTGTCAGTCCATCGCAGGGCACAATCACATACCTTTATATTGAATAAATAAATAAATAAATAAATAAATACGGGGCGCACGGTGGCTTAGTGGTTAGCACGTTCGCCTCACACCTCCAGGGTCCAGGGTTCGAGTCCTGCCAGGGCCATGTGTGTGCGGAGTTTGCATGTTTCCTCCGGGTACTCCGGTTTCCTCCCCCAGTCCAAACACATGCATGTTAGGCTGATTGGCGTGTCTAAAGTGTCCTTAGTGTATAAATGTGTGTGTGAGTGTGTATGTGATTGTTCCCTGCAATGGACTGGCACTCTGTCCAGGGTGTAACCCCGCCTTGTGCCTGATGCCTCCTGGGATAGACTCCAGGTTCCCCGTGACCCTGATAAAGGAGTAAGCGGTTGAAGATGGATGGATGGATGGATGGAAATAAATAAATACATAAATATTATAATTAGTTTAATTATATATAATTAGTCAAATATCGTCTAAACACCTTAATAACCAAGTCATCTTTGCCACGCCAAAGCCTTAAAACAGCAGTCAGCACTAGGGTAAGAGCACTAGCTAGTAAAGACATGCAGATTTAGACGCAGCCTAGGGTGGAAGTCGATTTGGGACGCACCCTTTAAATGTATCTGCGATGCACAAAATCCCATATAGCGCATTATCCGGGTCTTAAACAGAATGGAATACACCATCCACGAGGTTACTGACGTACTCGTGATATTTATGATTTCCATTCGTATTGAAATATTTGGCTCCGGTCCATAACGTGGCATTGACGACTAAATATCGACAGAAAAACCTCCATTACTGTAAATTTCCCTTTTAAAAAAAAAAAAAAAAAGTAATGTTTATTTAGCTTTAAAAATGGACAAGATTTATGGGTGACGTCTTTAATCGGAAATTAAGATGTAACACGGGAGTTTACCTTTTATTTAAGGATTCCGACCTCCTCCGCCATTTCGCTACTTCCGCGTGCACTACAGGGACGCACTTCCGGGTACTTTATGACGTAGCGCTGACGTTCAGGGCGCGCGCGCTTTTGCGTTAACCCCTTCACCGCTTATAGCGTCGTGTGCTTTTATCATGTTGAAGAAAAGTAAAGCATTACGATTATAAAAGATCATTTTAAGCACAAGTGTGTTATGTGGTTGAGAAAACGGCCCAGAATGCGTGTTTGTGTTTAGTTGCGCCCCCTGTAGGTCATTTTCTAGACCCTTCTCTACAGGATTATGTAGACTGTAAGGCCAGAGAAACATGTAAACATGGGTGGGGAATTTTGTATTATTATTCCATCCATCCATCTTCAACCGCTTACTCCTTTTCAGGGTCATGGGGGAACCTGGAGTCTATCCCAGGAGGCATCGGGCACAGGGCAGGGTACACCCTGGACAGGGTGCCAGTCCATCGCAGGACACAATCACATACACACACACATTCATACACTACGGACACTTTAGACACGCCAATCAGCCTAACATGCATGTCTTTGGACTGGGGGAGGAAACCGGAGTACCCGGAGGAAACTCCCGACACACAGGGAGAACATGCAAACTCCGCACACACATGGCCCTGGCGGGACTCGAACCCCGGAGGTGTGAGGCGAACGTGCTAACCACTAAGCCACCGTGCACCCCTTTTATTATTATTTTTAATTGTATAATGGTTTTCGTTTCTTCGAAAGTTATGTTCAGTGCGTTTGGCACAAATCTAATCTCATACATGACTCAATTCCCAACCTCCAAGCAAGAAAACAACCCTCAAATTGGGATTCCTACTCAGGAACCGAGGAAGGTCTCAACTTCCTCAGAGTTCAGCAAGTAACATCAAATTAACCTGTCTAGACAGAGAATTCTGTATAGGTCACTCAACACGGTTAGCTGGCTAGCTTGCTGCTAACAAAAGAACAAACTGAGGCATCCAGGTCGTCCCCACTTTCTAGCTTGAATACGTATGTGATTCCAAGCTCAAATTTCCCACGTAAAGCGAATGCAGCATTTGTCGTGGTCAGGGTGGTTTCTATCCTGGGAACGCCGTGCATGAGGTGGGAATACACCCAGTGCATCGCAGGGCACAGTGCGTACACAAACTCATTTCACACACTTGTTCAAACCAGGAAACTGGAGGAAACCCATGCAGATGAAACCAACCACACACCCACACAGTAACCCCCCTCAAATCAGAGATCATGGAACTATGACGCAGCACCTCTACCCACCATGCCAGCAATCAATCAATACAATTATCAAATAATGAATCATACCAATAATTAATGAATGATAGTGACTTTTCTGAGTGACAGAGCCTTTCATACTTTATTTATATGTAATTTCTTTAGAGATGAAGCCCATTTTGTTCAAATACTTTTGTGCAACATGTATTTATAATTGTTATATATATATAAAATTAACAGTTAAAAATACGAATAGTCATTTTTTTGATGATGCTAAGTAATAGGACATTGAGCACGTGTAACCATACACGTAAAGCAGGTTTTGATATTGCAATCACCCATTAGAGGAGGATTTTGTTGAATACCTTTGTATAGTTTGCACAGTTAGTCAGATCATGTTAGTAAATTGTCTTGCAAACATTAGCAGCTCTAGCAAACAATTGGATTGTTAGCCAAATGTTACGGAAAACAAATATATTTAAGTGCAATTTGAGTATATATATATATATATATATATATAAATAAATATATATATATTTTTTTTTAATATTAAGGGTTTGCACATAGTGCACTTTATCGTGCCCAACTACAATGATGATTTAAGAGGTCTTGGACTTGGAGTTTATAAAATAAAAACAGCCAATGAAAATTCATTTACAGCTTTATTTAAATTTCATAGTTATTTGGACACTTATGGATAAAACAGAATTGACCAAATGACAACATTTAGTAGCTGTATTTTCATATTTTATGACAATATCACAAGATTGCGCATCGTGCTTTCTTTAGCAATGACAGCAGGGAGCTGGTGGCTTTCTAGAGGTCGATTCCGTCTTAGTATTCTTCTCCTTCTTCCTCTTCATCAAAAGAGTCGAGCCCGACCTCTTCGTAGTCCTTCTCCAGGGCAGCCATGTCTTCTCTGGCCTCAGAGAACTCACCCTCTTCCATGCCTTCACCAACGTACCAGTGCACAAAGGCCCGCTTGGCATACATCAAATCAAACTTGTGGTCCAGACGAGCCCAGGCCTCGGCAATGGCTGTAGTGTTGCTCAGCATGCACACAGCTCTTTGGACCTTGGCCAAGTCACCTCCAGGTACCACAGTGGGTGGCTGGTAGTTGATTCCCACCTTGAAACCAGTGGGACACCAGTCCACGAACTGGATGCTTCTCTTCGTCTTAATGGCCGCAATGGCCACGTTGACATCCTTGGGCACCACATCACCACGGTACAGAAGGCAACAGGCCATGTATTTGCCATGTCTTGGGTCACACTTGACCATTTGGTTGCTTGGCTCGAAGCAGGAGTTGGTGATCTCTGCCACAGAGAGCTGCTCATGGTAAGCTTTCTCAGCAGAGATCACCGGTGCATAGGTAGCAAGAGGAAAGTGGATTCTGGGATATGGGACCAGGTTGGTCTGGAACTCGGTCAAGTCGACATTCAAGGCACCATCGAAGCGCAGAGAAGCAGTGATTGAGGACACAATCTGACTTATGAGTCGGTTGAGATTGGTGTAAGACGGACGCTCGATATCCAGGTTCCTGCGGCAGATGTCGTAGATGGCCTCGTTGTCCACCATGAAGGCACAGTCGGAGTGCTCAAGTGTGGTGTGGGTGGTCAGGATGGAGTTGTATGGCTCCACCACAGCCGTGGACACCTGCGGTGCCGGGTAGATGGCGAACTCCAGCTTGGATTTTTTGCCAAAATCTACAGAGAGACGCTCCATCAGGAGGGAAGTGAAGCCAGAACCAGTGCCTCCTCCAAAGCTGTGGAAGACCAGGAAGCCCTGAAGACCTGTGCACTGGTCAGCCTGTACAGAAGAAAAAGTAAAAAATAAAAAGACAAAATTGTGACATCTGTTTTCAGAAATGATTAATAAGAATTTCTTCTATTGACTTAATTTTTAAGGTTAAGTGGATTTGTCAAGATAGACTAATGAGGATGTCTTGCTACTGATTTAAACGTTCCAGAAAATGAACAAAGCCACTTGGATAAACGAAGACAGTCCACTTGCCTTGACTTATCATTAGAGCATCTCAAGTTTGGAGATGAGGAAACGTTAATCCAAAATGACAACACAAGTACTGATGACTATAAACAAAAAAGGTTCAGTTTTGTGCAATCAAAACTCTCGACCGTCTTACCAGTTTGCGGATGCGATCAAGGACAGAGTCGATGATCTCCTTGCCGATGGTGTAATGACCACGAGCGTAGTTATTAGCCGCATCCTCTTTGCCAGAGATCATCTGCTCTGGATGGAAGAGTTGGCGGTACGTACCAGTACGGATCTCATCTGAAAGAAGATTTACCCATAAAGCAAATTGAGTTTCCTCACAGAAATATGAATAAATAAATAAATAAATATTACCTGAATATACAAGATATTGACTGTCAGACATGCAGAGTTATTATATGAGCATCATCTTATTCCACAATTTTTGTTTGGATGCGCTATTAAATATCAACATTAAGTATTAACAGCCCCACCTGATAGATAAATGTGCTATATTAATCCCTGTGGGCAAATCCAGAGTAAAAACATGGTCTACTGTGTTTCCAGTCCAAGATAAGACACAATTTACCTATGACGGTGGGCTCCAGGTCCACAAAGATAGCACGAGGTACATATTTGCCAGCTCTAGTATCACTGAAGAAGGTGGTGAAGGAGTCATCATGTCCACCAATAGCCTTCTTGTTTGGCATTTGTCCATCAGGCTGGATGCCATGCTCCAGACAGTAAAGCTCCCAGCAGGTGTTTCCCATTTGAACACCAGCCTGGCCAACGTGGACTGAGATGCACTCACGCTAAAGGGCAAGAAAAAGGTAACAAGTGCGATTAGCATGATATTAGTAAGCAATGAACTTCTTTTTGCTTTTATGATGGATGAATTGTGCCAGTCCGAAACGTCCTCCTTCTGGGAAAGTGGCATTGCCTCAGTACTGTATCTGTCCATCTAGATAAAGGAGACTCAACACAGGTTTCCTACTTAATCCTGGGCCAAAAGGGTTGCTTATTGCATGCGTACAAGGCGCTTGAAAAGGTTGATCCTACTTCGAATTCTGTTGTCCTGTTTATCGCCCGGGTTTTAGAAGAAAGAATGAAAAACTATCTAGTAGAGTGCAACAGTAGAGTTTTTTTTTTTTAACCCACAGGACTTTTAAGTGTTAATTCTACCTCTGAACATATACTGTAGTGCACACCGGTTTGTGAAAGACATGGTATGCTGCATTTGCTTTTGCATTGTTTGCAGACACATCTGACACGAAACCATCCACACTGATCCAAGTACAACAGCATGGTTTCTTTATGCAAATGTGCGCACACACACACCTTTCCGGATTGTCATTTGATGGTCATACTTCATTTTTAATTCAACTTTACCACCACTAGGTGGCAGAGACAAGCATTCTAATCGGTCAGAGTGTTTCACGACATGACTGACATTCACAGGTGACAGTTTAAGAGTGGGTGGTGGAACAGGCACATTTTCCCCAACCAGGTTGCAAAACCACCAGCCACCATTTTAAAGCCTCCGAATTCCACATAAGCGTCGAGCCATGGATTGTTTTGAAAACAGCGAATGCTGAAAGGTCATTGCTCTGTGAGACATTGTTAACCATGTTTACACAAAGAGAAGGAGTTCCAGTTCCTCTGACAAGCCCAGAAGGCCAAAACTGTCAACGTCCGTCTCAGCAGGTCTGGGTGAGAAGCGACGCACTCTTAGCCTACGCCCTTACATGGAATCTTCAGCATGCACTTGCGAGAGAGAAGAAGAAAAAAAAAAAAAAACAAATTGGCGCGAAGTGCAAACAACTACCAGTTCCCCATTTCTAAAACATCTTACTTTGGGGAAAAACAGATAGGCTTCGAATTAACATAATGAGATAAAATGATACATATTGTGACATTAGTATTATAAGAACAAAATGTGTATAATCTTTGGACAAATGGGTTTCTCAAAGGTTCTGGGTAATGGTTTGAAACAGAACCGTTGAGGGTTTCCCCCAGAAGGACAAACCAAGAACAAAACAATGTAAAAGTTATGCTTGTTATGACTGGAAACAGTAAATAAAATATTTAAAATCCAGCATAACTATATGTAACTACAGACTTGGTAGTATGGTATTGTAAAAGTTAAGAAAAAAAAGAAACAAAAAGCCTATCTTGGACTTTTAATGGGGTCTTCAACATATAAATGCCTCAACAATTCAAGTCATAATTTTTTTTAGAGTCTTCAAGTCGACATGTGCTTCAAATTTTGAAGCTATGCTAGCACATCATGCACACATACACAACCTTAAAATCGAACGGTCAGACATAACGTCATGTTTTGTGGAAAAAAATAAATAAATAAAAGAAACAAAGAACTCTAAATGCCTAGTAATGATTTGGGAATCTGGGACGGTGCTCCAGAGAGTCGTTCCATTTTAGTGAGTGACTTTCCCAAAACAGCACCTGGATTCATCTCCGAGTCAGCTTCTCATCTCGTCCGGGTCATCCTCTATTTTTACCCCCCTGCCCCCTGCAGCGGTGTGTTACTGGGTAAGATTTTAAGTCGTGCACATTGGAACGGCCTACTTTGGTCAGGAAGCTATTCATGGCGTGCTATGACCATCTCCCTCTCACATACTCCACCTTCATTACTGCCAAGCCAATTGTTAGCATAAAACATTTTCCCAGTAAATGATCCTGAACCGCTTTTGTAACGCGCAACATTCAACACACCCGATATTGTGATCACAGGTACTTCATAATACTGTCACGCAGAGCATTAAATTCTCTCCTTTGTACTGTGCATAGATCATTTGCATTGTGTCTTGACTTGTTTGCATGAGTTTATGAGCGGTGGATTGTACTGTTGGTTTTGAAAAGGTTGTTTCCTCAAAAATAAGGACTCCAGATCACAAGACCGTTCTGGATTTACGGTGTTTAATAATATAAACCCGTGTCCTTCTGGCTCATAAGGAGTTTGATTATTGCTTACATTTTTTCCCTCCAGGGCAACAGTCGCAGTTTTTTTTTTTTTTTTTTTTAAATCACACATGGAAGTTCTTAAGAATGAGGTTTCTTGGTGGACATGTTTAACAATTATTGTAGAAACCTTTAGGAAACAATTGTAGAGCCACCTTTGTGCCTCAAATATTCGGTCATCAAGATGATATTTTCCCATCCATAGTCAAACCCTTCAGTATCTCCACACGTCACAAATAAAAACGATTAAATCATAGCTTGTATTCGGTTTAATTGCTCGTAAAATGGTTGCTTCATTCCCCATACCATTGATTCAAGATTCTGGCTAGAACCGAACCAAGAACTGTCTCCAGATCCAAATTAGGCACCAGCACAATATCAGTTCCTGAGCAAGACCATTAAGACCTCAGCATACGCATTTGCAGAGATGTTTGGCCGGCTTCCACTTTTAAGGTCGTAAAATGTCAGATCCAATGTCCAAGATTTAGTCAATGATTAACTAACCCACTGATATTAGAAACATGCATTCTCTTCCCCCAAAAACCCCACACAAGTGGAGGAAATACCGAGTCCAGCACCCTATACATAGGCTACTGTTTATTTTTTACATCCTACTACCACAAAAGTTATTGCTTTTGATAGTACTCAGCAACATGGGTGTAACCGTTTACTTCTCCACTTGTCAAATTCAATATGAAAACAGTACTGATAATGTGGTGTCAGAATGTAGTCATACCAGCTTGCAAGATAGCTTATCAGATTAGGATCCAAGCTCCAGAAGGCGTCAGAATACTTAACGCTCAGACCAAGTCTGCGAGGGTTGCACGAAGACCATCGTATTAGCCGTTGTGTACAAGTGCTCCAGTACCACAGGTGGCTCTTAAAATTTCACGACAATTTCCACAACTAGAGTTTAGAGATTGCCGCTCCTCAAGGGCAGCCATCTTGAAATGAATCGGCTTGAGCACGCCTCACTCGTCATGACTGGTCACTGGCTTGGTCATGTAGAATGTTAATCTGTGGAATTCATCCAGCTGTCATGCGCATGACATGGTGGCCGAAGCCTCCACATAATTTCCTTTTGTTCGGTTTGCTACAGAATTATTTGTGGAAACCAGCCAAACGCCTAGTACTTAAACACTAGGGTGGCTGCTGACCAAAACTGAGCTCAGTAAAATTTAAGTGTCTGACCCAAGTCAGCAGTTTAAGAAAGAATGGAAGGATAACACTACGATTAGAAAATAGGAATTGATGTAGTAAACATTAGTCATTATTGTATAAACTGACATTTTTCTGCAATGTGGACCTCAAATAGATTGCCTGCCAAGAAATTATCTATGAAATGAAGTGGGTGTCATTTCCGAAAGCAGTTACTAAAGATGAATGAACGTGGTGCGTATATACTCATCAATGGTTATTTGCACAGTCATTGGTTTAACAGGCAAAGTAAAGAAACTGCTGTTGGAAGACATTAAACACTCACACAAATTACTTCCAAATGACTACCCTGATTGGCTATGTGATTGGAGGGGGGAGGGGGGATGAAAAACGACATCTCTCTTTCAGAAAGCTGTGAGAAATGTTTGTCTTTTACATTGTGTAACCACACAAGGCTCCACGTGTCACCTCTCAGGATTACAGACGACAAACGCTACTTAGGAATAATCTAGTGTGTGTGTGTTACAGCTTTTATAGGTCACCCTTCTAAAGCTGGATGTCGGAGAGCATTTAAATGAGACTCTCTCACACACACACACACACACACACACACACACACACACACCTAAAGCTGTAAAAATGACTGGAAGAACGACTGGTCATGAAGCGGTTAAACAGGAAGCTGCAAAGCTAACAGACACACCCGCTAATCACATGGACCTGAATGAGGGTAAGCAGACAGTAGCACTTAAGATTAGATCATTTCTGACTAACAATAAGTTGCTGAATATAGTGTTTTCCAGTTTGATTGCAGGGATTGCACAACAAGTCCAAAGGCAGACATTTTGGTTCCTGTATTTTAGTTCATGCATACACTACACTGCGAAATAATGCTTTCAACATGGCATGTCAAATCGGAAGAAATCTGGGGCTCACTCTTAGAATTTGTCACATTAGAATGACTGGATGAGAGCTATGTAGTAAAAACAAAAAACAAAAACCAGTATCAACCATTACATCTAAAAACACTGGAATAGTGGTCACCCCTGCAAAACAACCGACTGCTGTAAATGAGTCAGCATTTTTCACCATTGAAAAAAAGGCGTACCCGTGACCCACTACAGCAAGCCAACCAATCTATGGATCACTGCTGAACAACCAACTACCTATAAACATAACCACTGGAGGCAAACCCATCACTGAACACCACTAAAAACAGCCAACCACCAACGGATCACTGCTGAAAAACAACCAATCCCTGTTCACTGCTGAAAAATGGCCAATCATTCGCTACCACAAAATAACAGCCAGTCAGTGACCCACTCTGAAAAGCAACCAACTAAGCAGTCAGAGGCCCAGAGGAAACCATTCTGAAAAACAACCAATCACTGCTCAGTACTGAAAATGACCAGTCATTTCTCGAACAGCCAAAAAAACAAACCCAAAGCCACACACACACACACACACACACACACAAACCTAACCAGTCACCCTCCCCCACCTCTTATATAACTCGTCTGATGTTCAAACAATATGGTGATTCATAAAATTACAAGTACAGGTCTCATAAATGGGCGTGTCTCAATCGGTGGGCGTGTTCAGACCGTATAGGCGTTCTTCAAATATCCAATCAGCTACGGTTATTTAAAAAAAAAAAAAAAAAACCCATCATATAAAGCGGTTCAAACGCGATTTGAAAACGCCCAATAATTTTGAAAACGCGTTTTTTTTTTTTGTTATTTTGGTCTACCGAGACACCATACTCCGCAGAGCTTAGCCGCCCTTTTCCGCGCATGCGCAAACCGCTCCTCGAAGTACGCAGTAGTATATCCGGCGCGAGGGTTGCGGAACAAGTAATTATCGTTTGAACTAAAGCCATGTAAATCAGAACACGATCATCATCTCTCCATGTAGACGCCAAACCACTGTCTACAGTCGATTTAAGAAAAAATAATATATATATCTATATATATAGATATATATATATAAAAAGGAAGTAGAAAAAAAATCGTATAAAATCCATCCATCCTTAAAATAGCGCGCGCGCGCGAAATGTACATTTCCTGCCCATCACTGAGATTTATTGTTGATCATTGAGGAACATTTCTCACGATCGCATATATGTAAAGCTTGTACTCACCATTTTTGCTCTTGTGTCGTCTCTCACTGTGTACCTGCAATGGGGTAATAGAGTGAGACACGAACATGTGCTGCTGACGCACCCTGCCTTTTATATACACACACACACACACACACACACACACACACACACACACACACACACACACATACACACACGAAAGGAGGAGGAGCGAGCGATCGTTACGAAACAAAAACAAATGACTACGAGTAAGGCCTAAATAAATAGGCTATATGTTCAAATAAGGAAAAGTTCACATAAATATATAACCAAAAATTAAACTTTTTTTTATTGATGAGCATTTTTTTTGTAATAATAACAACTATATAATAATTATATTATTATATTTGTAATAATAATATTATTATTAATAATAATAATATTATTATTATTTATAATGACATTTTTGTATTTTTACTTTTTTTTTTTTTTTTAATGATTTTATTTCTTTTACAGTTTTTTTCTTTCTTGATCCCCACCATACACATTCTGAACTAACACCCAATAATCCTGGAAGGCATGGACTCCACAAGACCTCTGAAGGCGTGTATATGGCACCAAGACGTTAGCAGCAGATCCTTTAAGTCATGTAAGTTGCGCGGTGAGGCTTCCGTGGCGCGGACTCGGTTCCCACAGATGCTCGATCGGATTTGGAGGCCGAGTCAAACACCTTGAACTCTTTGTCGTGTTCCTGAACTATTTTTGCAGTGTGGCTGGGTGCATTATTCTTTCATTAGGGAATACCATTGTCATTAAGGGGTGTACTTGGTCTACAACAATGTTTATGTAGGTGATATGTGTAAAAGTAACGTCCACATGAACGCCAGGGCCCAATGTTTCACAGCAAAACATTGCCCAGAGCATCCTCCGCCGGCTTGCCTTCTTCCAGTAGTGCATCCTGTTGCCGTCTTTCCCACACATAAGCCATGCACGCGCACACACACACACACACACACACACACACACACACACACGCACGCACCCAGCCGTCCACATGACGTAAAAGAAAACATCAGAAAACATCATCCCGGCCCGGGTGACTCCACATGCCGAAGTGTCCTTGGGCAAGACACTGAACCCTAAGTTGCCCCCAATGGCAAGCTGGCAGCTCTGCTACCATTGGTGTGTGAGTGTGTCTCATTAGTAAGTCGCTTGTAAATGTAAAAATGATATTTCTGTAAAGCTGCTTTGAGACAATGTACCATTGTAAAAAAGCGCTATACAAATTGATAATTATTAAGTATTATTATCATTAATCGGACCAGGCCAACTTCTTCCATTGCTCCATGGTCCAGTTCTGATGCTCACGATAGAGATAATCGATATTATTCACGTCACCTGTCAGTGGTTTTAACATTATGGCTGATATACCATACAAAGACTGCATCTGAAATCACGTACTACCTTACTACACAGTAGGTGGAAAACAGTACGTGAGATGGGTATTACATCCGAATTCTCAGTAGGCGAGAAACACCCGGATGGCGAACTGCTTCCGGCGAGATTTTGCAGTGTGCAACCGATGGTCACTACGCGAGTCAAAAATGTCCATAATGCAACGGAACTGGTGCGGATGATCTCAGAAGAAAAAAAAAAATGGTGGAAGACAGCATATTAAACGTCGGTTAAACAGGACTTGTATAAAAATACCCGTATAAGTTGTTAATTTGTTGAAGGTTTAAACAAGAAAACAGTCGTCACAGCGTGTGAGGGAAATCACTCATTTTTACTTTGTAATAATTTTGTTTCTGTTCATGTTCATCTGAGGATAACGCCTAAGAAGGCCATGTCATGTCACTGTGATCAGTACAGAATGTTTATCTGCTTACAGAGACACAAACATGTTCTGTTCAAGGATCGTCTGCACATCTTATAAGACCCTAAAACAAAGCCAGTTTCAACGGCCTCAAACTGCTTCTTATCTGTACACAGAAGTGTGCCATGCTCTGCACTTCATACATATATAGTAGTGGTTCAGCACAAGCACTTCAGAGCACTCTCATTACTCTATCCTGCATTAACTATCTTTCTGTAATAAACTTGTTTTTAACCTTCAGAGGACGAGTCTGCGGTGGTGTCTAATTTCCACCACAAGCGTTTGAAACCTTTTTCGTGATCTCCATCATGCCTTAGCCGGCCAAGCTAACTGCAAAGAATTTACCTCAGCCTGTTATCCTACATTACATTACTAATTCAGTTCATTTTCCTGATGAGCATTTTGCTGCTTTAAGATATTTGTGTTTATGATGACATTGAATTTCACATGACAATGCCAATATGGCGGATGTAGTATGTTCGGGATTGTATTCATACTACACACGCATCCTGATTAGTACATACGGTCACAGCACATGCTTTCAGACACAGCCAAAGTGTTTTAGCTATTAAAGTGCACTGGATATGCATAGGGTACAAATGGATAGTATATAATGCACTGTATATGCAGCTGGGGGGCGCACGGTGGCTTAGTGGTTAGCACGTTCGCCTCCAGGGTCCGGGGTTCGAGTCCCGCCAGGGCCATGTGTGTGTGGAGTTTGCATGTTCTCCCCGTGTGTCGGGGGTTTCCTCCGGGTACTCCGGTTTCCTCCCCCAGTCCAAAGACATGCATGGTAGGCTGATTGGCGTGTCTAAAGTGTCCGTAGTGTGTGAATGGGTGTGTGAGTGTGTGTACCCAGCCGTGTGACTGGCAGCAGCTACACGCCGGTCCCAAGCCCGGATAAATGGGGAGGGGTGGGGAAAGCAATGGCAAACTGCCCCACTACTTCTGCCGACATGCTTTGTGGTTCGCGTTGATGACATACGTGGGCCATAAAGTGACCGACGGTCGGTCTCGACTAATCGGTGATAGATAGATAGATATGCAGCTAGTGTATGAATGAAAGGTTCTCCATTGCTAATAGACAGCAATTTGTGCCGCCATGGTCTATAGAGGGTATTAAAAACCGTATCTAGTGCTTTGTATGTGCAATGCAATGTGAAACAGTTTAGGACTATTATATGGAGAGCACTTTATGAAAAATGATTTGGCATTCTGGCCATGCACGACTTTACTGCCCTCTAGCGGCAGTCGTTTTCAAAGCTAGACAGTATTACAGTATGCAGAAGCACTATCTGACCATTTGATCATGAATCATATCAATTTAAAGTTACAAAATACCGTCGTGACTGATTTACATGTATTTCAAATAAATTCAGGGCAGGGCAATGCTCAGTAAAATAGCCGAGTTGAGGAACAATGAGGCACAGCGTCCACACACACTCTCTCCCTACACGACACCCGAATATCCGAGTTAACTCTCTCAGAATGATCGGAGTATGGATGCTGTCTCACATTGCTTCTTTTTTTGTGTGGAAAACGACTTGAATTGGCGAAATTGAAGTGATATTTGTTGGCGAAGGAGACTTTTATTTTATTATTAGTATTTTTTTTTTAGCTGTACTCATGTTCAACGCACATGAAACGAAGGGGGCTGTGGCTGACGGCGCGTTGTGATGACATCATATGACGCGTCATCATAGCGCGTTACTGCGATACGCCGGAGCGGCCGCCATATTGCTCTGGTCTGTAAACACATGCACGTAAACATGTCTGTATACAAAGTACAATAACGTTTACGTTTCTCAACCGATTTCAATGGTTTATGAGCTACGTGGAGAACAAATAAAAAGCTTTCTCTGGACATTGCTGATGTAATATAATAATGCATTTAATCTACATTGAAAGTTTTTTAATCGTGTAAATGGTCTTTTCTGTCTTCAAGCCCAGCGGTTTTCAAAGTGGGAGCCGCCAGGGGGCGCCCGGGGGCCTCAACAATTTGGTGTGCCCATCCCTCCCACTAGTATTTTTAGTTTTCTCTTTCTCACACACACACACACACACACACACACACACACACACACACACACACACACACACAATCAATTCTAATGTAATATAAAGATGTAAGTTGTAATTATTAATAAAAAAAAAAAAATAGGGATATATTCAGAAGTCTGTATTTTTAACGTGTTTTAAAGACATCTTGTGAAAGGGGGGCCTCGGTCAAATGTTAATGCCATTTGGGTGGCCTCGCCCTGGAAAAGTTCGGGAACCCCTGTTCTAGCCCACCATTGTAGCATTTTCTCCTGCTCCAGGTCAGAACACCACTCATTCACTTTGAAATACTTAAGAAGAAGAAAAAAAAATCGAAATTGTGCATCTTTAAGTAGTAATAATTGACCATCATTGAGAAAAATTGACATAATCGGCAAATACAAATCAAATAGTGAGACATTTACATTTATTCTTTTAGCAGATGCTTTTATCCAAAGCGACTTACAAATGAGAATGAGACACTGGCTGTCAGTCTGCTTTCTATATTTTTTATTAGCAATTAAAGCATACAGATGTAGTCCAAAACAGACAATAACAATGGCTATCCTTTGTGGATCTGGTAAAACATTTACAGTGCCTTGCGAAAGTGCCCCTTGAACTGTTCGACCTTTTGCCACGTTTCAGGCCTCAAACATAAATATATAAAACTGTAATTTTTTGTGAAGAATCAACAACAGGTGGGACACAATCATGAAGTGGAACCAAATTTATTGGATAGTTCAAACTTTTT
>JAFFST010048009.1:19191-31790 GCA_022414735.1 Noturus placidus | reverse complement strand
CTAGCCAAAGTCCTGACCTGAATCCTATTGAGATGTTGTGGTATGACCTTTAAAAGGCCGTTCTAATGTAACTGAATTAGGACAATTCTGCAAAGATGAGTGGGCCAAAATTCCTCCAGGACGCTGTAAAAGCCTCATTGCACGTTATCGCAAACGCTTGGTTGCAGTTGTTGCTGCTAAGGGTGGCCCAACCAGTTATTAGGTTTAGGGGGCAATCACTTTTTCACACAGGGCCATGATGGTTTGGATTTTTTTTCACCTTTAATAATAAACACCTTCATTTACAAATTGCATTTTGTGTTTACTTGTGTTGTCCTTGACTATTGTTTAAATTGGTTTGATGTTCCGAAACACTTAAGTGTGACAAACATGCAAAGGAACAGGAAATGAGGAAGGGGCAAACACTTTTTCACACCACTGTAACTAATAAAAACAGTTATTCTCCCTACAAACGATTGTAAAAGATTCCGCCTACAGGGACAGCTGCAATCCTCCTTCGATGGTCCCAGGAATGGGATTCACACTGCCTCACTGGCATAGACCAGAGACAAAGTGAATAAAAGGAGGAGCACAGCAAACATTGCCAAATAATATCTCCCTTGCAGTAAATCAAAGGCAACTTAGCTTAACACCATGTGCAGAAAGTCCCTCAAGCTCACACCACCATGACAGAGACAGCAGCACAGCAGGTCGATCTCAGACCTCCAAGAATGCACCAGCGACCAAATCCCCAAGGGGGAGCCCTATAATGAAAAAAGAAAAAACCCAACACAATTTATAAACAGCTAATAGCTTCCAATCCCCTCAGATTCACAATCTTAGACAGGAAGTTCCAAGCAGAACACATTAGCACACTATTCAACAACAAACTTCCCCCTCAGCAAATCACATTTAAGAGCAAATCACATTTAAACAAGAAAAAAATATATAATACCAAAAACAATTTACATACAGAGCGATGGGAAATGGGCAGTGGTGACTCAACAGTTAAAGCTCATGGTTACTGATCAGAAGGTCGGGGGTGTAAGTGTCAGCACTGCCAAGCTGCCCCTGTTGGGCCCTTGAGCAAGGGCCCTCTGCTCCAGGGGTGCCGTATCATAGCTGACCCTCCAGTCTGACCCCAACTTTCGAACAAGCTGGGATATGTGAAGAAAAGTATTTAACTGTGCTGTAATGTATATGTGACAAATAAAGGCCTCTTCTTCTTCTTCTTCTCCTTCAAAACCTCATGTCCTGGTTCCAATCTCCTGGCCATCAAACCTAAAAATTCACATAGATGACAAAAATAATAAGCAAAATATACGTTTCAATTGGTCTTTAGATGCACCCAAGCTCCCTGCAACACCACATGTTTAAATAACAATAACAACAAGTCAGACCAAATTCTACATACGATTCAAAACAATTTAAAACAGATTTAAAACAGCGTTCCCTACGAAGCTATGCATTCAGTGGCGTTCGTGAGCTTCACAATAATCTAATCGAGTGAAACAGAAAACTCGGACGCATACATCACTCAAAGCACCTACCTAAAGAAATTAAAACCAATCCAGATGCTTTAACTAACATTCACATCCTCTTCCGGAATCACATGCACACCAAACCACTGGTTACGAATTCCTGATTAAACAATAAACCGGGAAAATGAAAAAAAAAATTAAGGAAAATAACATCCAAAGTTCATACATGAAATTCCTTTCCCAACGGTGAGTCAAACTAACAATGTATAACCTTTTCTGAACTTCCGTGCCGACACATCGGTAATGAATTCCTAACATAACTAAAGACTTACATAAAAACATAGGGCGGCTGTGTCTCAGTCGGTAGAGCGGGTTGCCCACTAATCGTAGGGTTGGTGGTTCGAATCCCGGCCCGGGTGATCCCATGCCGAAGTGTCCTTGGGCAAGACACTGAACCCTAAGTTGCCCCCGATGGCAAGCTAGCACCTTGCATGGAAGCTTTGCTACCATTGGTGTATTAGTGTGCACGTGTAAGTCGCTTTGGATAAAAGCGTCTGCTAAATGAATAAATGTAAATGTAAAAAACATCTAATGGTTTCATAAAGCATAGAACAATTCATGTTTACAAAAAAATGTCATGCAATATTTAAACATCGGAATAAAAATATCTTGTTTTTATGTGAGTTATGTGTTTTATGTTTTTAACCTCTCAGTATAGCAACAGCCGCTATAATGCTCCAATCACCACACAGATACAACACAATACGGGGTGAGACTACATGAATTGAAAGTCATTTAATTCAGTCCTCCTTCAAGGGATTTGTCAGGAGTGTTGGACTAGGACAGTTGTAGTTGAGCGTTTTAATGTAAGCCATGCAAACAAATCCAAATCCAAAACAACAACAACAACAACAGCAAAAAAAAACAAAAAAACAGGTGGACAAAGGCAAACATGAATCAAGAAACAGGCAGATTGTGATAACCAAGGGAGTTTAGCACCCAGAAGCATAACACAGGCTGAAAGTAAACAGGTGTTATTCAAAGATGCTGAAAGTCAGACTCATAGTTACTGCTAATTTGTCCATGAAACTGACAACACCATGGAGGTGAACTGGGGCCCTCCGCCGCTAACGCTGTCCTCCAGGATCCCAAAGTACTGGAATACGTGTTTAAATAAAAAGTTCTGCGCTTTCAAAGGCAGTGGGCAGACTGGGTAATGGGACGAGGCGCAGGGACTTAGAGAACCGGTCAACAATGACCAGGATTGTGGTATGACCACGGGATTCCACAGATCATTAATAAAGTCAACAAGGATATGAGACCAGAGCCATTGGGTTTGTGATTTAATTTGCTGAGTTTTTTTTGCAGAAAACCTTTTGAATTGGTGAAATCGCAGAAAATTGATTTGCACAGTGTTTTGCAGTGAGGTTTGTTGGTAAATAAGACCTTTTAAGCTGTATTCATGTGTGACACACATGAATCAAAGAGGATTTTGGCTGAATGCGCGTTGCGACGATGTCACATGTCAAGTCTTAGCCCAAATCTGTGAAAAATCTGCGTTTCCTTGATTTTGCATTAATTTCTGCAATTGCAAAATCCTGGAGGGACTGGCTGAGAGCCTGCAGCGTTGAAGTAGATGGTCCAGGCAGGTACCGAGGTCGATTAGGGAGTCTAGTGTAAGCGGTTCATCGTGGCATGCCAAATCTGTGAGGACTTCCGGGTTCAGTCCTCAAAGAACACCGCTTTCAAGGCTGTGTCATTCCAGCCGCAATGGTATGGAACTCAAGAGCATATTATGCTACACAACCGTGGAATATGTTCAAAAGCAGTTCCTCCACTTCCTTCCCCTCATGTGAGTGATCAAACACATGGCAAAACAGCTCTATGAATTGCTCATATGAGGATGTAGACTCACCCCCTTGCTCCCACACCACCCTTGTCCACTTGTTTGCCTTGCCGGTGAGAAGATTCATGAAGTGTGATATCTTAAGTGGCTCAGACATCCCTCCATGGTTAGCAAAATACAGGGAACATTGCAGAAGGAATCCCTTACAGATTGATGCGCCAAATGAGAAGTTATCTGGTGCTGATTGGGGTCGTGGGTGACAGAGCTGGAGTGCGGAGTGAGGTGGTGGAGGCGAGAGCTAGTGAGAGGAGGCTTACCTTTGCGTTGAGGTCAGCGAGATGCTGACGCTGCTCTCCTGTCAGCTGTCCGTGAGCTGTAATGGCATACCGCCAATCCGGCTGTCCTGCTGCATCCATAGATGGACAAAGTCATCTGTCACGAGTGTTGGACTGAGACAGATGAAGTTGCAGTTCAGCGTTTTTAATGCTGAGGCAGAGACGAGATTAAAAAAAATTGTGTAGGTCAGGTGATCAACAAACAGAGTGGACTAGGCAGAGGCAAACACATGAGTCAAGAAATAGGGAGATAATAAAGAAACCAGAATAATCAACACAGTAAAGAAACAGTGATTAGTATGGTCATTGTCCTAGAATTAACCAAATACTCTGACTAAGCCAAATTAGATACAACTATACAAAAGACAAAGAGTACTTTACACTGTCCACAGTGAGCACAGCCATGTTGACTTGATGTCACTCTTGGTAAACAGGCAAGGAACTGGTAGTTGAGAAGACTACCCCAAATATAAATGATAATAGCTAAATTTAAAGCAAAATAAAGAGAAAATAGAGTGGACCTGAATTATCAAGTAAGGACGCTGTAGTCTACTACATTACTGAAGACGAAAAATTCAGTTTCCAATCTGGCAACGTTCGCTTTATTCTTCCGCCATCTGCTGGTCAAACAGCGTTACTGCACCCTAACACACCACTGTCCGGAAATAAGAGCTCAATGTGCTTTAAAAACAAATGCAGGATGTTTTCCCTCTAATTACCGTGTGCATTTTCGTTTACATGACGTAAAGTGTCTACCAAATGTCAAATGGAAAAGCAACGTCCATTTCCAATTGCATTTCCCATGCCATACGCGTTATGACCCTGTCTTATTGAAATAACAATAGCAATTACCCCGTTCCACTTCCTCAGTGTAGCGCATGGAGCCTGCAAACATTCAAATAGAATCGCTTTGGATCTGCTTTCCCCATGCCTTGCACACAAACCTGTCAATAGGGTGGGAGTATATTATGGGTTGCGTTTGTATTTGGAAATGACGTCATTCACAGACGACCGGAAATTCACTGTGCATTCGAAGTTCTAATTTGTGCAAATACAAAATACTTCGACATATTTATGATGCTGTGGAATATTTCTACTATATTTGTGTGACTGAAAGCGCTCTCTCTCTCTCTCCCTTTCACACACACAGAAACATTAAGCCACGCCCACTGTTTCAAGAGAAAACGAAACTGCTCTCTCTCTCTCTCTCTCTCTCTCTCTCTCTCTCTCTCTCTCCAAGCGTGGGAGTGCAGGAAAATGGCCGCAGCCAGTATTTTAGATCACTTTTCAGTGGATCAGTTCAGCTGTCCAGTGTGTCTGGATCTCCTGAAGGATCCAGTGGCCATCCCCTGTGGTCACAGTTTCTGTAAGGTGTGTATTAATGGCGTCTGGGATCAGGAGGATGAGCAGAGTGTCTACAGCTGTCCTCAGTGCAGAGACACTTTCACTCCGAGGCCTGTTCTACACAGAAACAACATGCTGGCTGAAGTGGTGGAGAAACTGAAGAAGACTAAAGTCCAAGCTGCTTCTCCTGCTCACTGTTACGCTGGACCTGGAGATGTGGAGTGTGATTTCTGCACCGGGAGGAAACTCAAAGCCGTCAAGTCCTGTCTGATGTGTCTGACCTCCTTTTGTGAAACTCATCTGAAACCTCATGCTGAACTTCCTGGGTTGAAAAAGCACACATTAATTGAAGCCTCCTCAAGACTCCAAGAGAAGATCTGCTCTGAACATGACAAGCTGATTGAGATCTACTGTCGCACTGACCAGAGGTGTATTTGTTCTTTGTGCATGTTGGATAATCACAAAGGCCACGACGCTGTATCACTTTCAGCAGAGAGAACTGAGAAACAGGTGAGAACTAGAAATCTTTTCAGGATGAATTCATCTGAATCATTTTTCTTATCTAGAATCAGCTGCTTTAGTCCGTTATCAGATTTAAATAGTGATTGTAATGGTATAGTTCATTAGAATGAGTTTAAAATGGTGTATTACATTTCAGTGTGTTGTGTTTACACAAGTGTTAAGTGAATTCGTCCTCCTCACCCAGCGTTAGTCATAATCACGTCAGAGCAGTCAGTGAACTTTGGAGCAGCTGAACAGCAGTTTTACAACTGAAACAATTCCACACAAGACTGTGAACTTTAATTATTTAGCTGCCATTAAAATTCACCCACACATCATTTATAACCAGCTGAATATAAGTGATTTGTCCTCAGAGTGAGTTAAAGGAGGAGCAGATGAAATCCCAGCAGAGAATCCAGGAGAAGCAGAAGAAGGTGCAGGAGCTGAAACAGACTGTGAACACGATTAAGGTGAGCAGTGAGCAGAGACAGAGCTGCTCCTAGAAACACACACAACATGAACAACCAGTCATCCAGAGTCCCAGTAACAGAGGGGAGTGTGTGTGTGTGTGTGTGTGTGTGTGTGTGTGTGTGTGTGTGTCCTAACAGTCACGTGCTCAGACAGCTGGGGAGGACAGTGAGAGGATCTTTACTGAGATGATCAGTTTCATGGAGAAAAAGTGTTTGGAGGTGACGGAGCTGATCAGAGCTCAGGAGAAGGCTGAACTGAGTCAAGCTGAACGACTCCTGGAGCAACTGGAGCAGGAGATCACTGATCTTCAGAGGAGAGTCACTGAGCTGGAGCAGCTTTCACACACACACGACCACATCCACTTCCTCCAGGTAACACTCTCTGTAGTGACGAGTCCTATTTACAGTTCAGCAAACAAACATTACTTTAAATGATTTTTTAAATAGTATCTTGCTTTTGTAAGCAGCTTATTTCACCCACAGTGTGTCTTTGGTTTAATTTCTTTTGAGATCATTTGTTCCTCTCTCGTTCCTCACCTTTATCCTTCTCTTTCTGTAGTGTTTCCAGTCTCTCTGTGTCTCTTCTGGACGTGAGGATTCACCCAGCAGCACTGGCCATCAACATCTCTCATTTGATGGAGTGAGGAATTTTCTCGCAGATCTGAAAAAGCAATTGGAGGAATTCTGTGAGGAGGAATTCAACAAAATCCCTCCACATGGTAAGAGGAGCTGTTCCTGCTGGAGAAACACCATGATGGACGTCTTTACTCGCGCAAGAAATATCCACACGATACAGAAAGGACTAACACTTTTAACTCAAACTCTGATTTAAAATGAACACATTCACTGTATCACTTTAAACTGTTTCCACCTTTAACAGAAGCCGATGATTAATTTTTGTCTCTATCTCCGTTTTGTCTTCAAGCTGCAGCAGTTCAGAAGATTTCACCCTCAGAGCCAAAGAGCAGAGAAGATTTTCTGATATGTACGTCTAACAAACACACACATACACATGGAAAGAGGAATGCACGCCCACTGATTTAGACCCATTGATAGATCCAGCAATCACATTTTTTTGTTTTGTTTTTGTCTTTTTTTGTAGATTTCTGTTCTCTGACTCTGGATCCCAACACGGCACATTGTACCCTCTGTCTGTCGGAGAAGAACAGAGCGGTGAAAGACAGTGCGATACAGCCATACTCTGATCATCCTGAGAGATTTGACTCCTATATTCAGGTGCTGTGTAAGGAGAGTGTGTGTGGATGCTGTTACTGGGAGGTGGAATGGAGTGGTGTTGGAGGTGTGTCTATTTCAGTCTCGTATAAAGACATCAGGAGGAAAGGAGAGGGTAAAGAGTGTGGGTTTGGACACAACAATCAGTCCTGGAGTCTGTGGTGTTCTTCATCCTCTCTCTCGTTCTATCACAACAACATTGAGACTAAGCTCGGAGTTCCATCATCCTCCAGAATCGGAGTGTATGTGGATCACAGTGCAGGAAGTCTGTCCTTCTACAGCGTCTCTGACACAATGAAGCTCCTCCACAGAGTCCACACTACATTCACTCAGCCTCTGTGCCCTGGGTTTGGGGTTTATGAAGGAACTGTGAGATTGTGTGACCCAAAATAATAGTGGATGAAAAATTCAGGCTCATTTCCTGATTGTTTGTCAATTGTGAACTGTGATAAATCTTTAATATTAAAACAGCAAACGTTAAAACACTGGGTTTAGACTGTTGTAAACAATAAAACTATTAAAATGGTGAATATTATCTTTAACTCTGCTTTAACTCACGTGATAAACGTAACAAAAGTGATCATATACAAAAGTTTGAATAATTCCACTGTCACGTGAGTGTAAGTAGAGACAGACACAATTTGCATATAAAGCCTTATTAAGAGAGGCAGGCAGACAAATCCACAAAAATTAAAGACAGGGTCTAGGTCAATAACTGGCTTGGGTCAGGCGATCAGCAAACAGAGTACATTAGACTAAGGCAGAACATGAAAACCAGGAAATGGTATGACCCAAAACACACGGGGGTTTCATTATACAAACTAATGAACGGGAAACTGAAAGCAGGTGTGACACATGAGGGAGACAGCTAATGACAAGAAATGGGTGGAGCCAAGACAAATCAAAACAAAAACTCAGGTGTCAAAGTAAACAAAGTCATGTCAACCTAGAAACACTTGCTGTCATGTTATAGCTTAGCTGAGGTCAGGTGGTGGAGCTGGGACAGGCAGGGTACACTAGGCTTCAGGCTTGGGTATGACATGGGAGGTTGCATCATCGGCCTCATGCAGGAACAAGGCTTGGGATGCTGCGTCCTGAGAGTCAGACGTGAATGAGCCATGGGGGTCTGCACATGAGAGGGAAACTGGAGTAGAACCTGGAAAGCCATGCTGTTTGCCTCTGGCTTAAGCAGTATGTGGGAGGGTGCGCCATTGGCCTCTGGCAGGAACACAACTTGGGAGACTGCGCCATCTGTCTCTAGCGTGAATATGTCATGGGAGACTACGCCATCGGCCCCGGGCAGGAACAGGACTTGGGAGACAATGTCATCGGGCCAGGGCAGGAACAGGACTTGGGAGACCACGCCATCAGCCCCGGGCAGGAGTAGTACTTGGGAGACCACGTCATCGGCCCAGGGCAGGAGCAGGACTTGGGAGACCACGTCATCGGCCCCGGGCAGGAGGAGGACTTGGGAGGCAGCGCCGTTGGCAACGGGCAGGAGCAGGACTTGGGAGGCCACGCCTAAGGCCCTGTACAGGAGCAGTACTTGGGAGGCCTCGCTGTCGGCTCCAGGCAGGAGTAGGACTTGGGAGGCCGCGCTGTTGGTCTCGGGCAGGAACATGGTGTGGGAGGCCACAATGTCGGCCTTGGGCATGAGCTTTGCAGGGGAGGATGCCCTGTTACCCTCTGGAGGGAGCTCAGCAGGGAAGGTCACTTAGTCTCCGGACTGTATTTTTCTGACTTCTGCAGTTCGAACAATAGAACACTCACAAGTCTTGGCAATAACAGATACAAAAAGATAAAAAAGATACAGAGGACAAGTTCAATTGTATTCAAAAAGATACAAACTAGATGTGAGATATGTGTGGTCACATTTCTCTAGAGTTACATCAATTTGTCCTAGTTTCCTTGATGAATACATGAATATTCTCTCATATCTTGTACATTGTTTATACAGTCATGCGAAAAAATAAGTACACCCCATCAAAATAGTTGGCTTTTTAAAAATTTATTTACATATTTGGACAAGCAAACATTTGATCCTCTTTGAAACAGCACCTATTAATAAAGTCGATACACTATCAAATGATACATAAAATTGACATTCTGTAGTACTTTTCACAATTTAAATTAACAAAAAAAAAGATCAGTCACATGGAAAAAGGAAGTACATCATCACACATTCAAATTCATAAAATTAGAATCAGGTGTTCAAGATTGGGTGCCAGTGATTGGAACCTGCTTGGGGAGTGTAGGTCTGGTGTTCTCTTTTTCTATTGAGGTGTGTGGTGTCATCATGCCAAGATCTAAAGAGTCCTGTAAGGCCTTCAGAAAAAAAGGTTGTGGATGCACAGGAGTCTGACAAGGGATTTAAAAAGATCCCCAAATTATTTGAAATAGATAATTTCTGTGAAACGAGAATAATGTTCAAATGGAGCAGATTTCAAATGACTGCCAATTTGTCCAGGACTGGCCATCCCAGCAAATTCAGCCCAAGTGTAGACTGTCTGATGCACAACGAAGTCTCCAAGAACCCCAAAATTTCATCACAGGATCTGCTAATAAGTCTTGCAACTGTTGGTGTCAAAGTGCATGAGTCTACAATCAGAAAGAGATTGCACAAATTTGACCTGCATGTGAGGTGTGCCAGACAAAGCCTTTGCAAGACTACTGTTTGCCAGTGAGCATATAGGCAAAGACCAGGCCTTTTGCAATAATGTGCTCTGGAGAGATGGATCAAAGATAAAGTTGTTTGGCCACATTAACAGCAGACACGTTTGGCACAAGCCAAATACAGTTTTTCAGGAGAAGCATCTCATGCCAACTGTGAAGCAAATGTGGTGCAAATGTTATGGTTTGGGTTTGCTTTGCTGCCTCAGGCAATGGACAGCTTGCATTCATTTATTCAACTATGAATTCTGCGTCATATAAAAGAATGGTTGAAGAACTGAAAACTGAAAGTGGACCTTTCAAAAGGATTCTAAGCACACTAGCAAATCCAGAAAGGAATGTCTCAAAAAGAAGAAATTGAGGTTTATGGAATGTCCTAGTCAAAGCCTGGATTTGAATCCCATTGAAATGTTGTGGGGTAATTAGTAACGGGTAGTACGGGTTTCAAGAAAACCCTTAAACATCTTGCAACTGAAAGAATATTGCATGGAAGAGTGGTAAAAAAATTCCAGCCAGCCTGGTGGACGATTATGCAAAACGCCTAAAAGAAGTTATTTATGCTAAAGGGGGCAATGATAACTTCTGAGGCCAAGGGTATACTTACTAGAATATCAACATCTACTGATATTTCTGTGAAATAAATTATTGAAAAAGATAATTTTCCTTGTGGTTTTGTTCAAGTATACCAACTTCATTAATAGGTATTGTTTCAGAGATGATCAAATGTTTGCTTGTCCAAATATGTCAAAAAAAGCCAACAATTTCCATGGGATGTACTTATTTTTTCCACCGACACCAAGAGCAATCTCACAATTCAGTCCCTTCTATTTATACTAGCTAGCAATCAATCTTGATGACTGAGTCATTGATAACAATGACCAAATCCTGGCCCGAATGACTCCACATGCCGAAGTGTCCTTGGGCAAGACACTGAACCCTAAGTTGCCCCCAATGGCAAACTAGCGCCTTGCATGGCAGCTCTGCTACCATTGGTGTGTGAGTGTGTGTGTGAATGGGTGAATGAGACACAGTGTAAAGCGCTTTGGATAAAAGCGCTATATAAGTGCGCCATTTACCATTTAAATCCTGAAACCACTTTCATGTGGAGTATCGGACCAGATATCTCCCTTCACACTTGACTAGGAAAGAGTAAATTATTCTGTCTCCCTAAACCCTACAGGAAAGATCAAACATTGTCTTACAAGCGTGTGCGTGCGTATAGTTCAGCACTTGCTTGTGATCCTCACGGTTGTGTAGAGCACAACAATAATCAAACAGAATCAAACTTATATATAATAGTAATAAAAACATAGAGTCTATAGAAAAACAGAAGAACGATCCTAACAAAGCAATGTTTTACTTCAACCCAGATACTTTGCCTATCATAGAGGGTTACCCTTGGGGAGACGGTAGGCTAGCACTTACACCCAAGGCATTGCTCATCACTCTTCTTCTTCATCCTCACTTGAGAAGCCGGTATCAACTCCAGCTGATTGATCAGAGGCCAAGTTGAGCCAAATGTCCTTTGGAATTTGGGAATTCAAATTTGGAGTTTGAACGGAGTAGGATGCGAAGTTGGAGGCTCCTGCCGATTTCAATTAAAATTGTAATTAATTTGTAATTAATTTGTAATTAATTTGCACGTTTTGGTAATATAATAGATTTTGACTTATTTTACTCCTTTGCTTATTCTTAAATTTTTTTGGCACGTTGAAATGTCTGGAAAGAACATGAAAACCTGGGGTGGCACCCAGTCACAACTGAGGCCGAATGCGCACGCCATGAGAAAGTCCCCTTCTTCCCCTGAATCCGCGTCGCCGAGCAGTGACTTTGACTTCGCACACTCAAGCTTGAGTTACTGGCTTCATTGACGAAGGATATCGCCGATATTTTTAAAACGGAGCTGCAGGAGATTCTCAGGGATGCGCTGTCTACTATCCAGCTTGACCTGCAGGCTGTGAAAACACACCTGGCTAGTGATAGAGTTGCTACCGAGGCTACCATGTCAACACTGAAAGGTACTGTTGTGGAAACAGAGCACACTTTCTCCGGTTGCACCGATGACATAGCACACATGAAGACTACTATCGAGTCTCTCACTGCGACCGTGACTCAATTAGAGAATAAATATGAGGATTTGGAGTCGAGGACACGATGCAATAACGTTCAAATAGTCGGAGTTCCAGAAGGTTCTGACACATGTACAACGGCTGCTGTAGCGGCCTTGTTGAAAGAGGCGTTTGGTCTGGAGATGGAGCCAGTTTTGGACCAGTCCCACCGGCCCCTTCAGCTGAAGCCCAAGCCTGGTGAATGAGCACGAGCTATTGTGTGCAGATTCCACTATCACAGTGACTGTTGATATTTTACGCTGTGTGAGAGAGCTCCAGCGGTTTAAAGCGAGGGACTCCGTTTTCCCTGACTACACACCCAAGAAACCCGGGACATGTTTGTTTTTTTTTATGTTAACGATTTTTATTGATTCTCATACACTTTTCATAGTACAACAAGATATATCAATACAGAATCAACATAGAATCAACATTTTTTTTACCCCGATAACAGACTACATATGATCAATTTACTTATGATTCATGTACATGTGATTTAATTACATATGATTCATTTTCATAAATCCATTCAGAATCTTTTAACCCCAGTAACATACCTCCCACAAGATTTTTATATATGATTCGTTTATATATGATTCATTTATATATGACTCATCTATATATGATTCATC
>JAFFST010048007.1:1419-19711 GCA_022414735.1 Noturus placidus | reverse complement strand
GGATTCGAACCGCCAACCCCACGATTAGTGGATTAGTGGACAACCCGCTCTACCAGCTGAGCCACAGCCGTGTGTGTGTGTGTATGTATGTGTGTGTGTGTGTGTGTGTGTGTGTATGTGTATGTGTATATGTGTGTGTGTGTGTGTGTGTGTGTGTGTGTGTGTGTGTGTGTGTGTGTGTGTGTGTGTATGTGTGTATGTGTGTGTGTGTGTGTATGTGTGTGTTGTGTGTGTGTGTATGTGTGTGTGTGTAAAAGCTGCGCATGAAAATGTCATTCTTTTGGACAAGTTATCACGCTATTGATATATCATCGTATCACTCAGCACATACCCTGTTCGCTCAAAATGAGCCCGTGGCAGCTCGAGGGATCGAATCAACATGGACGTCGACTTCGGGGGCAGAACTTAACCCATAAATTGTTTCATTTCCTTTACAGGAAAAAAATGGCAGTCTACTGTTTATAAGTGTTTCTAAGTCTGAGCAATAAAAGGCTAATTTACAATGTGAGCTACACTGGTGAAAATCACTAAGTTTGTTTAGCTAGTTAAGTAGCCCTTGCTGATAATTGATAAGCTGATGTGAACGTTAGATAGAAATTTGGTTTTCTTTAAAAATTCAGGTCTGTCCATCCAATGATTTAAAAAAAAAAGATTTCTCTCCAAGCGTTGACTCTCTCTCACACCTGTCTGCATGATGGATGTTCATGTAGACCAGTGGTCACCAACTCTCTTCCTGGCGATCTACCTTCCTGCACGTTTCATCTACAACCAAATTCTACCACTCCTGTTTTAGTTGATCGAGACCATAAGGCAGTTATTAGAGGGTAAGGTGGGTGCAGCTACATTTGGAGATAAGGTGTTTAGGAAGGTAGATCTCCAGAAACAGGGTTGGTCACCACCAATATAGACAATTAGTTTGTGTATATGTGTTTCTGGCTGTGGTGTTTCTTCAGGGCAATAAGCCACTCAACTCCTTTGAGGGGTGTGAGAATGTCATGAACCAAGACGCTTACTGAAAGAGAATAATATGGATTGTTTTATATATAAAAAAAAAGTAAATTAAAAAAATTGTCTCTTGGTACCATGTAATTTGTTTACTTTAGGCTGAATCAAGAAAATGTATATGGTGTGTGTGTGTAACATTTCAAGCCAAAGCACACCAAAGAGTCGCTTGTGTTCCTACGCCAGAAATCCCCTACAAAATATTTCAAACAGCACAGAACTATTTTCTCCACTGATGATGATGATGATGATAATAATTCCTCCATTTACATTGGAGATTTTTCAGGTTTTTTTTAATCAATAAATGTAAAATGCAAAAATAAAAAATTGAAGATTGTTTATAATGTAGTAACAGTAGCAGTAGTTCAGAAATCGTTTCCTTTTGCTTTGTGAGTGTCCGTGAACACGTGTCAGTTAAACGTCATAGATATTTACCCCGGAACCGGAAACTGAGCAACCGTCATGTCTACAAAGGGCGTTAGTGCAATTAACTGCCACTAAATTTACAGACAATGTGTTAAATACCGTGAAAATACTATTCATTTTTTATATTCGGTATTATTGTTATATTTATAAACTAGTGTAAAAAGTTTTTTAATCGAACGTTTATTCTGGAAACGAGTCGTTCCGGAAGTTGGAGCAGTTGGAGTTTCGGTATGGCAGCTGAGTGTGTTTACAACTGGACTGTTGTGGTGCTCACATGTCAGCACAAGGACAGTGTTTATGCCTTCCAGAGAGGTAAGAATGAAGGGCCTGAAGAGCCCTTTGGTTTGCTCGCTCACTGCTGAGAAATCCTAAAAGTGAGCAATAATAATAACAACAACAATAATAATAATAAGTAGAAGAAGAAGAAGAATATCAACAAACCTGGTTTATGGCACAAGTCTTTCCAGCTGGAGAGGTTTTCACTGCTCATTGGATAGCTATAGAGAGCAGAAAGTCTGATATTGTTATGATCTGTCAGTGTCTCTTCTTCTTTGCTCTACAAGGGTGTGTCCCAAATGCCTCCCTACTCACTGTTCACGTGCATGAAGGTTTACACCCGACACAGTGCACTGATAGAAGCCATCTCTGATCATTTCAGCTGATCTAGTTGCATTTTCCACGCAGAGATCCAGACACGCTGTAGCGTCGTGAACTGAATAGAGCTCAGAGAGAGGTGTGTCTTGTTTCAGAGCTGGAGATCCGGCAGCAGCGTGGGATTCTTCCTGCTGGAGTGCTGCTGCTCACCGTCCCTGACCCGCAGGAGCACGTAGGCAGTGGAGGAGCTACTCTCAATGCGCTGCTGGTGGCCGCAGAGCACCTCAGCGCCAGAGACGGATATACAGTGAGCACTTGTCTGGAAGCCTTCGAGAATTACTTTTATAAATAAGTGATGTGTCTTGGTGAGGAAGATTTTACCCTATTTAAAATATTAAGCAAGAAGTACAACAGTGGCATCAAAGTAAATCAGATACTCCTCAGGCCCTATTTCCATACTACTACTGATACCTTGATCCAATGCCAGGGTTCAATAATTGTGGTGAGGATCATATTAACCAGTATACGTACATACGGGGCTCCACCATTTATAATATCAACCCTTCAAAACAATATTGATCTTTATAAAGTTCTCAGGCACAGCTCCATGAATTTTAGATTCCACTGAGATATTACTTACCTATTTGAAGTGACCAGTCACACTTAGCAGCAAGCAGTGACAGGTCTATAGGGGCAGGATTTTCTCTCCCCCCACGCTCACTCAATGAACAATTATCAGTGGAGGAGGAGCAGCAGACAGGACAGTTCATGACCGGGTTGCCAGATGGGCCTTGTTTAAAATAACTGCATATTCTGCCTAGAACTTGTTTTATAGCAGATCATTATAATTGAATGTAACGAATTGTAAATGCAGACGGTGTGTTCATGATGTACAGAACCGTTTCTGTGCCATAAATCCACAATACACAACTGCTAAGGAAATGAAAGGAAGCAAAATTCATCTCTGGTTTCCAGCGGCCGAATTTCTGGGTCAGACTTTTTGAGGTGTAGCTAGGCTCAAACCTTGTCTGAAACCTGTCAACCCTGCCGAACACAGCTCAAGGCTCTTCTTAAACACCTCAAATCGAGCTGCTGTGCTGGACGACTGCATGTTGCTGACTCTTCAACTGCTTTTTACAGGATTACTCTAAGAATGAACTAGACAGTGGGCTACAGCATATGTCCGATGTAACAAGCTCTTCACTTCATGTGGTTTGAGCCTGCGTCGTTATCGATGTTGTCTTACCTCATCAAAACGCTGCTAGTATTTACACTATGAATATATTTAATTCTGCCTTGAACACCTGTGTGTGTGTGTGTTCGTTCGTGGTGCTTGTTCTTCTGTCTATAGGTGGTGACCACAGATGTCTTGTATGACGCACACATTCTCATTTTGCACACGGTGAGAAGAGCAACGCCTACATTGAGCCACAAATTTTACGTTTGTAACGAGCTCATTCGTAGTGTGTGTGTGTGGCAGGGCAGAGACTTTCCCTGGGACGGCTGCAGTAGGGCGTTCTGTTGGATGCCTGTTAGTGCAGCTGAACAAAGTGTCGAGGGACCGGTTTGCTGCTTAGATATGTTGCTGACCTGCCTTTCAACCAAGGTGAGTAAATCATGCACAGGATGGATTTTGCACAAGAATTCTCGCACTCTCACTCGAGAATGTATGCATTGGCCTGTCCTGCTTGTGTATGTAGGAGGTATTGTGTATTGGCAAAAATGAAATCAAATTAAAATGGAAACTATTGAATTATAGCCACAAGCCCCAGCACAGCTAGGCTCTGGGTTACTGATCGGAAGGTTGGGGGTTCAAACCCCAGCACTGCCAGGCTCTGGGTTACTGATTGAAAGGTTAGGGGTTCAAGACTCAGCACTGCCATTATCATTAAAACACAGATATGGTTGGCGGCAGTGGGTGGAACTACGTTTATCCGTACGCGTATGTACTGTATGTAACGTGTCTCTGCACTGTCTCAGGTGTGTGCTGGCTCTCCACCGGGTGTTTGGGTGTGTAGTACTGACATGACTCTGAGCATCTCTACAATAATAAGTGAGATTACACTCGCACGTCAAAAACCGAGACTCGCACGTCAGCTTAAAATGTACTCGTGCCTTTAAATGTCACATACGCCTCTTTGCAGCGGTGCCATGGGAGGACTTTGCTGGAGTGCGCGCCGTGTCCTTACCTGGTGACACGTCTTTTGCCGTTAACCATGGAGTCTACCTCACAGACGCACAGGTGAGTCCTGGGTAAAGTATACACATCGTATCGATATATATTTCCTTGATGCACGATACACATCACGATATACGTTTGCTCAGAAAAGTCGCCTTAAAATCTGAATTTGATTCCTTTTACTTAATGTCTACAAAATGAAACGGAAGAGTTTTGAGAAAAACGTCATGTCAAAATGAATGAATATTTATCTTCAGCTGCTTGCAGGTTTAGAATTATTAAAAAAAGTTATAGCAAGATAGCACAATATCTCAAATGTGTACTGTGCTATAATTGATCATGTTATGGATGTATTTCTGTTGTAGTGCACAGTCTTATGGTGGATAGTTCAGTAAGTTGAGATCGTAGCGCCCAGTCTTATGGTGGATAGTTCAGTATGTTGAGATCGTTACACAATAACCTAGCCCTGTATCGACAGGGTGGAGTGCGTGATATCATCTACCGGGGTTCGGAAGAGAGGATCCGCTCTGCTGCACTGCCCGATGGGAAAGTTCCTCTGGTATGGACATTTTACGTACACATACAGTAATCCTATTGTGTGATATTATATGCTGTGTTTTTACGCTAATGGGGGGGAAACTGGTGGTTTGGGTTGCAGGTGTCGGGGCCGGTGTTTTTCTCCAGCTCTGTATCTGAGAAACTTTTACAAACTCTCGTGACTCCACCACTGGACGGCTGCACTTACCTGGGCATGGACTCCGGAGCGCTGCCTCTACAGGTGTATACACACACAGGGATGCGCTGACGTTATTTATAATGATATCGTTGATGCTAGTTATTTGATTTTACGTTCTACGCTGTGAATACGCTAGCTACGAGACACTTCTGTAACTGTGCTATGTAAACCTCCATTGTGTTATTTAAACCTTTCGCTGAAGCCATTATTTGGCTAAAATAAGAGAGACCCGTTTCTGATAAACGTTTCCGTGTTGTCTTTCATGGCATTTATTCCCTTTGGTACGTGTCCTCTGTAGATATCGCTCTTTCTGGATATCCTGCTGTGCCTTTGCTCGGACCTGAAGGAAGCGGAGTTTGTGAACGGCGTTAGAGCAGGATGCAGTTCACCTACGGGTCCCCAAGGCGAGGCAGTGAAGAGCGCTCGTGCTGTGCTCTGGAGGACATTGAGAGGTGTTCCCCTTTCTCTGGGTAACTTGGCTTGTGTCCACGCTCATGTTCTCTGATGTTTTTTTTTCTGATCGTTGGTTTTGATGAACACGTTCACGCTGTATTTGTAGCACATGCTTCAGATGGACACTACGATTACCTGACCGCATCGGGCAGGGAGCATATCGTACGTCTGACAGAGGCAGGATCAGAGATGCGGGTTCTTTCTCACATACAGGTGAGCAGCAGCGAAGGCTTATTTAATGTCCAAAACCACCGAATCTATAAACCCTTGCGTTTCACCAGCATGCTGATGTTGGATTCTTATTATGTCTATTCCCCTCTTGCAGGAGCTGCAGTGCGTGAGCGAGGACTGTAGGATAATTAACAGTGTCCTGGAAGGAGAGGTGCATGTTGCAGCAGGTGCCGTTGTGCAACACTGCCACTTACAGGTCAGGTCAGGAAATCGCTGCACACCATAAAGGATAAGCATAATATCAACCAAGCTGCACTTGAGTAAATACAATTTTGTGATTTTTTTTTTTTAATATTCCAGGGTCCACTTCAAGTGAATTCTGAGTGCCTCCTTTCCGGCCTGGACCAGACCGTATCAGATCAACTGCGGCACCTGCCTCTGGCCAGTGACATCATTGTGCAGGGGCACAGGGTGAATGTAGGAGAGCTGAAGTTAACTGTGTTTACGGTGTTTGGGGCATATGACAGTTTGGAGGTAAATATTTTTTGGTTGTCTTTCTGTGCAAAACTAGAGCGAGGCTGCTCCTTTTTTATGCATTTGAACATGTAACATATAACATGTAATGGACCTGGATTTTAAACCAGCTCACTCTGGCGTTCTTAACTTCCCTTTTAAGTCCTCTGGGTATATTAAATAGTAGGGGAGTAATGATGCACTCGGCTCACGAGACTTAGATTTAAGTCACGATGCTGGCTTCAGTTCAATTCTCAGAGCATTTTTGAATAAATAGAAATAGAGCTCCAAAGTCGGCTAAAATCCCCGTATTCCGCGCCCTCTTTCTCGGGCATTGTAGATCATAGAGCCGTGGAGCCGGTGTCGTTTCTACCAAAGAGCTGTTTGTAACTGGTATAAACGATTATAAAGTAGTTGTGTAACCATAAAACATATAACGCATGTCGGACATTGTGATCCGGAGCTGTCTGTCTGCATGCTCTGTGTATTTGAACTCTATGGGTTGTGCTGAGTGGGACCTCTGGTTTTCGAACCAGGCACATACGTAACAGAACGCTGATTCTCTTGATGTGATTTCACATGTTTTCTACGATGCGCGTCATCAAATATTTGCATCTGGTTTTAAAGTACTACTGTTCTCTCCAGGCCCAGAGTGAAGACGTTGACGCTTCATTCCTCAATCAAACTTGGAGCCGCTTCTTCAGCAGCACTGGAATACAGTAAGAGACCCGAGATCCCATGTCAATCCCGACAAACGGATTGTGGCTAAAAGTAAATCAATAAATAAAATGTCGTGTGCATTTTCTGTGTCAGGCGAGAGGATCTGTGGCTAGAGGCGAGCAAAGCACGTCAGACTCTCCTGGACGCTCGCTTGTTTTTGGCATTTATGCCACAGGGAGGCACAATAGGGCTGGATGGCGTGCGCTTCCTGTTGGGAGGCTCTGGGAGTATAGAGAACTGGAGATCCATGTGGAGGCTCTCTCTTAGGGAGGTGCTGTCTCACACTGACCAGCAGCGTGAACTGCAGTGGAGAGAGAAGCTGCTGTTTCGTGTAGGCCGGAGAAGAGCGGTGGACACACTGAAGAGCAACGCGGCTCACAACCTCCTGCCCAGTATAAGAGCAGCAGTGCTGGGAGGCAAGCACACGGAGCTACTGAGCACGCTCGACTCCAGTGAGGAAAAGATGCACAGTCACCGTTCTGCTATTGTGTACTATATTAATTGTGTAGTGTACGGTCATATACATTTACACAGCTCTCTCTGCCTTTCTGTTTATCTGCCTGCTTGTTCTTTCTGATTCAGTGGCTTCATCGAGTCTTGCTGATCTGGGTGTAGCTGCACGTACTCTAGCGTGCATCGCTGATGTTCTCGGTTGCATGGCCGGCGAAGGAAAAGGGGGTTTGAGGAGTGGCCCGGCCGCTAATCCGTCCTGGGCTTCTGCTTTCAGCCTGCTGGAGCAGGGCAAGCTGGAGGCTGGCGTCCTGGAACTGGCCAATCAGAGAGCCCGCTGGCTTGACAGGTGAGAGTTTAGAGTGCAGAACATGAGCAGGTAATAATTGTTTACGGGGTTAACATTCTCATCCCCTAATAGACCCGAACTGCTGGTGAGAGCTGCCAGACACTACGAGGGTGCAGGGCAGATCCTTCTCAGGAAAGCGGTGATGTCCTCACGCCAGTTTGTGCTCGTTGGCCAAGGCAAGATGCCACCCATGGGAGAGTGGCAGGAAGTGGAGTGTCCAGCCAGACTGGACCTCTCTGGTGAGTTTCTGCAATCATCAAAATCAATAGCTTATTGCATACAGATCCGTCTCTATATATTGATACACCCTTGTGCATTTGCTTCATTTTTAAACGTGATTCAGAAATAAAGTAGATGGTATGCTTTAACCATTGTGCTGAAATGACTAGGTGGTTGGAGCGACACTCCGCCAATCGCGTTTGAGCACGGAGGTGTGGTGGTGAACGTGTCCGTGAAGGTGGATGGAAAACGGCCGATCGGAGCCCGAGCGCGCCGCATTCCAGAGCCCCGGCTGGTGCTGTCGAGCCGTAGCGGTCCTCCGGATTGCAGCGTGACTATGCAGACAGTGTGTAACGACCTCGCTGACCTGGAGGACCACTGCCAGCCCCATGCATCTGGTGAGGACTAACATCCTGCTTCTCCAGCCAGTTTAAAAATACGCTAACGAGTAAGAAAAGGAGATTTAACTGTATGATGAAGGCTCCATTCCTGTTGTGTGATTCCATGTGTTTGTGTGTGTGTTGCAGGTGCCCTGTTAAAGGCGGTGTGTTTGTGCAGCGACGTAGTGTGTTTGACGTCTCCTCTGTCTCTGGAGCAGCAGTTAATTCAGCGCTGGGGAGGAGGACTGGAGCTGCATAGCTGGTCTCAGCTGCCTCATGGCTCGGGACTCGGTGAGACCACATGACGTAACAGAACACCGTATAATATTCTTCGCTTATGACTTGAAATGTCAGCATTTATCAAAACTAATACAATATTCTGCATTTTTGCTACTTACTACTAATTATTTCAAATGCGCACGACGGATGGATTTGCATTATGGGTGGTGTTGCTTTGTCTTCACACCAGTGACACTGATATCTACATCGTACAGATGTGTCTTGAGAAAATGTTGAATTTCCTCGTGGTGTGTGTATGTCTGTGCAGGTACAAGCAGTATCCTGGCAGGCGCAGTCCTGGCAGCTGTGTACAGGTGCACTGGGCGGAGTTATGACACCAGTTCTCTCATCCACGCTGTACTACACCTGGAGCAGATACTCACCACAGGTCAGTGGGGTTCCAGGCATCATACTGTAACCAGGGTGCACCCATAATTCAGGCCTAGTCTACTGTATCTGTATTCGCGGTCATGGAGGTGTTTGAGTGTTTGCACGACACATTGCAGCTCACAGTAAAATAAATAATCAAATAAATATTAGCGCTACGGCGGGCGCAACAGCAATAATAGTAAATGTTGGTTCGAAAATGTATATTCATGCACCGTAGGCGGAGGGTGGCAGGACCAGGTGGGAGGGCTGGTAGGTGGAGTGAAGGTGGCACGGTCCCGTCCCATCCTGCCCCTCAGAGTGGATGTGGAGCGGCTCGTGCTTCCTCCAGAGTTCCTCGTGGCGCTGCAACAGCGCCTCCTGCTGATCTACACGGGCAAGACACGGCTGGCGCGCAACCTGCTGCAGGTCTGAGCGAGACTCTTCGAGACTTTCACGTGCTTGCCACGAATTGCACTCATGCCCTGATTCCTAACCCGCTTGCTCATTTCGCAGGACGTGGTGCGGAACTGGTACAGTCGCCTGCCATCGATCGTGCGGAACACAGAGCAGCTGGTGAGCAATGCCGAGGAGTGTGCACAGGCCTGCACAAAGGGTGAGTAAATGGAGGGGTGTGTCTTGGGACAAGTTTTGTGGAAAAGGTAAGCCAGTCTCACCATACTGGTTTCATTGGGTTTGTTTTTCTCCTCAGGATCTCTTACCAAACTAGGGGACTGCATGAACCGCTATTGGCAGCAGAAGAAAGAGATGGCTCCGGGATGTGAGCCAACCGCAGTGAGAACCATGATGGAGGCCCTTCAACCTAGAGTCTTAGGACAAAGCCTGGCAGGGGCAGGAGGCGGCGGCTTCCTGTTCATACTCACACGGGATGTCCAGCAGGAGGAGAACGTACGACAGGTCCTCAACAGCACACAGGTGAGAGACAGACTAAAAACATCAGGTGTAAAAATTCTGGATAAGTTAAAGTTGTTTTTAAATGATTGCCAGACTTTTGTAATCGTGGCTGTTTTTTGTTTTTTTTAAACAGGGTCTCTGTAATTTCAGCGTGCATTCAGTGCAGATTGACACAGAAGGGATTACAGTCGTACATCAGGGCACAGGAAATGCCCAGTGTCCCAGTTAAACCAACACACTTTCTGCACCGAGCCGTGGATTATCCCACTGGTTCCTTACCAGTGTTGACAAATTCATTGAATGGACTTTAATTTGACTTTAATTACAACGGTTTACAGAGAGTACGTTCATTTTGAACGCTGATTTAAACTGACTTGTGCGTTACTCGGTTTGAACATGCACTTTCCAGTCAATCAGAATTGAGTACTCTGACAGATCGTGGTGTAAACACCGTATATATGTACGCTGCCCACACAGTAAGAAATTATTAGTAAAAAACACAGTCTGGAGAACAATGAAACGAGCCCCATTCAAAAATAACAAAAAAAAAACTGAAGCTTTAAACATAAAACAGATGAACATTAGAGCAAAGCAGAAATTATGGTTTCACTACTCAGGATCACTGTAAATATTAAACTGTTTACTTGCATTTTTTTTTTCACGATTCTATTTTAATCCCTAGTGCAGTAACTTGGATTAGCACGTTCTTTAAATTGCTCAACTGTGTTTCAGTAAACAATAGTAAGGTTTTGTTTTAAATTGAGAACTTTTAGTGGGTTGGATTAGATCCTTTATCGGGCCGGTCCTAACCAGGCGCACGTGTACAGCCGAGGACCTTCTGTGATTAAAGATGGATTTTTATGCCTATAGAAAAACAATTTCAAGCACTTCCTGAATACGTGGCGGAGAAATCATGAACTATTTCTGTAATCTACGGCAAGTGTGATTTTAATTACAATCAAATTAGACTATATATTTAAATACTGTATGAAACTGTAGTACTAAATAAAATTGTGTAATTTGCTCTTTGGATGTTATTGCAATAAATCCTGTATAGTATTTATTTATTTATTTTTTTAAACATCCCGTATGTGCCTTAGCTGGAAGGATGGAATGAACGAATCAATTTCTCCCAAATGCAGTGCTTTTAATTTGTTTACATAAATCACGAGGTTAAAAATATACAGTCGGGTCCAGAACTTTTGATAACGATGGTTAGAAACAGCTGGGGATTATTAACTGGCTGTTCTTTAAACTCCAGCATGTATCTCAATTCATACCTGGACTTTATAAAAAGAAAAAAAAAGTTAATGACGTGCGGGTCTTATTTCCCGGCCACGGCAGAGAGCTGGTCTCGGATGCGTCCCAGGCCGTCTAGCATCGTGTCCAAAGTTTCTTTGCTGAGTTCCACAGTGACTGAAGATTCGCTCATGCTGCTGCTCATGTTACCACCGTCTTGGATCTGAACACAAAAGGGATCATTGTTGTTTCTTTGTTTGTTTGCTTGCTTGCTTGGGGTGTCCAACCTCCCCCCTGCCCCCACTAGATGTCTCAGAGCTACGCATACAGGTGTAAGGAGCTGTACACTTTATCACACGGCCCGTCATACCGTCATGTGCAGGATGCAGGTAGGCACAGCCATGCGACTGATGGAGTCTGACGCCGCCTTCACATCCACCCTCCACTCCAAATCTACGAGCTGTGGCAAAGAGACTGCAGCACAAACACAAAAGAACGCGGTGTGGTGGAATAACAGAAGACAGACATGAAAATAAACCACTTTGGGGTGACAACCGTGTGGATTACTTCCGTTTAACAGCTCAGTGTTGTGTGCTTGGATGAGGTGCAGGAGATACTCACTCTGACTGGACAAAGCCTCATTTCTCCACGTCACGCTAGAAAAAAAGACGTACACAGTAATGGATGATCACTTCTGAAGTAACGATATACGTTCTGATGGACGCTTTACTGCTGAGTAATAAACCGAAGCTTTACAGTTACCTTTGCTCCAGCAGGATTTTAGTGATGAGGTTTTTGAGGTTTGAGTGGAACGTGGCCGGGAAAATAGACTGGATTTGTTCTGGTGCTGTAAAACCATGGAACACCACATGATGCGAAAGCAGATGAAATGCCGTTACCACCTGAGAGAGACGAGAATAAATAACCTTCCTAGCACAGAAAGATGGCGAAATGTTTATTACTGTAAATAAAGGAATAAACCCCGGGGGAGCCACCTGCATGGCCTCGGCGCTGGACACGGACAGGGCTCGAGCGGTGCCGTCCACCACACTCTGTGACTCGTGTGCTCGCGAGGGGAAACTGTCCACGCATATCTGTCGCACAGCATCTTTGGATGGAGCCTTAAAAGGAAAGAAAAGACTTAAATAACAATTGTGGGGGTTTTTTCGGCCAGGGTATGCACATTTATAGAACAGGGAGAATGTACAACTGCTCGGTCAGAAAAGGAGCGACATGACACCAGTCCAACGCAGTCCACCGCTCACACACATATTCACACACAGGGGCCAGTTATCTTAACCAACCCAAATACTGCCATGTTTTTGGACAGTGGGAGGAAACTGCAGAACACAGAAGAAACCAACATGGAAACGGGCAACTCCGCACAGACAGAAACCCAAGCGCAAACTCAAACCCTGGAGCTGTGAAGCTGTAAAGCTACCTGCCCTGACTGACAGAGAGAAATGGGCAGACAGACAGTGAGAGAGACAGACAGACAGACAGGGAAAAATGGAGACTGCAAGAAACGGGCAGACAGATAACGAGAGAGAGACAGACAGACAGACAGCGGAAGAGAGAAAGATAAACAGAAAGACACAGGGAGAGAGACAAACACTGGGAGAGAGTGAGAAAGGGAGAGAGAGAGAAAGATAAACAGAGAGGGAGAGAGAGAAGGAGAGAGAGACAGAGGGAGACATACAGAGGGAGAGAGAGAGAAAGATAAACAGACAGACCGAGTGTGAGAGAGAAAGATAAACAGACAGACCGAGTGTGAGAGAGAAAGATAAACAGACAGATGATAAAACCAATCATATATTAGAATGCGTTTCCAGTTTATTCTCGCCATGTTACTGTCCCTAATAAAATGGCCCTGATGTCCGTTTGGAGCTCTCAGCACCTGCAGGAGATTAAAGTTGTTTTCCTTTTGTTAAAACCACTCCGACTATTGTGTGTGAATTACCTTTAACAGGAGCTGTAATGAACTGAAGTGTTCTTCCGCTAGAGGAGCCATCTTGAGCTGACGAACGTGACTTCACAGTTCGTTCCCTCAGCTCGCTTCCGCTTTCCGAGTCGATTCCGATACTGATTCCAAGTTAAGAGTCGATTCCATACAATTATTATTATTATTATTATTATTAATTTAATTATTAAATATTGTTATTAATAAATTTTTAAAATTATTATTTTATCGATTCCAAAAGAAATAAGGAAAGAGATTTCAACATACGATGCTCTTGTTCTGAACTGAGTCGGGGTGGTCGTGAGGGGGCGAACTACACTGCCACTGTGTGGAATCGACTCTAAATCTTTGGAGTCGACTCTCGATTCTTTTTGTGATCGACTCCCAGCCAGACGACTCATATTAAGTTATTTTAAACTCGACAAAATTATTATGCGATGTTATGACAGGTGGTTGACCTTCTTTGCCTAACTATGACATAATTTTTTCACGAAATCTTATTATATTTTCTAATTAACAAAATAACCCGACTTTGCATTGACATTAGTGTCATTGTGCCTGTTCTGTGTGTTTCATTAAGAGGATTCTCTGGGATAAACGCCCATGCTCGCCACTTGAGTGACTCTTTTGTATAACTATAGTACAAAATTAATATAGTCTGTAATAATACTTACTGCAGTCTGTGTTATAAAAATAAACAAACATTCTTGATCATTAGCTCTTTAACAGAGGCCTTCAGGTTTCATGCCAGAATAGACTGGCATTTGGACCTATCCCTGATTCCCTCAATCTTAAATAGCGCCCTAGTCCTGGCCAAAGAAAAGCATCTCAATAGCATCATGCTATCACCATGCTTCACCGTACGTCGTACAGTATTCTTTGGTATGTGTTTGTAAAAGACACATACCTGCCCTGTAAAAAAAACAAGAAAAATATCTTACATTTACAACAGTCAACATTTTGTGTGGCTATGTGCATTTTTGTAATTGTGTTCTTTTTTCGTGTTCAGTAATGGTTTGCCTCACACCTTCAGGCTTGGGAGTTCGATTCCCACCTTCACCCTGTCTGCACAGAGTTTGCATGTCCTCTCCGTGCTTCAATGGGTTTCCTGGTTTCCTCCCCCAAAGACAAAGACATGTGCTGTAGGCTGTTTGGCATTTCCAAATTGCCCGTAGTGTGTGAATGAGTGTATCTGTGTGTGTGGTTGTCTGAGAGTGAGAAAAAGAAAACATACATTTATTTATTTTTCACACCAAATTGTTGCGATGGTGGTGGGGCACCTTCACGCAGGTCGGTACTAGACATTCGAGTTTGTTGTGACAATACAGACTATAGTGAAGGTAGTAATAAAAAGGACCAAACACCAGGTGACGCGCGTGCGTGTTTGCGGACTCCGCGCCAGAGCAGTAGAAGAAGAAGAGCTGAGTCTTGACGTCACATCGCCCCGCCCTGCTGCTTCCTTTTCACAGTGGCAGTCAGCGAGACACCATGAAGGCGTCTGGCACAGTACGTAATTTATCAGTTTTAAGCCAACATTGCCACTATAGCTCGGTGTTTATGCGTTAGAACTTCTCGTAAGATGTCCATAGGGTTGTTTCCGGTCGCGTTTGTTATGTAAACGCTCTTTAAAGTATATTTTACGGGCTTCGTGGAGTTACAACATGGCGGCCGGGAGCCATGTGGTGTTAGCGCCTGTTAATTCTTATAAAGCGCTGCGTCGGCGAATATGAAGAGGTTTCAGACAGATATCGGATTTAGAAAATAATATTTAATGCGAAAGGGTGGATGCTTTCACCTGATGATTGGCGTACAGAGTGTGTGTGAGAGAGAGAGGTGGAGGATTCATGTAGAGATGATTACATAGTGTTCCTATCCTAGGTTATTGGAGTGAGTGATTTTTCAGACGCCTTTCTCCTCTTTACTGCAGTGTTTGAGTAATTTGGAGTGAAGATGAAGTGATAAAGCCCAGATTTCTATAAGCCTTGCATCCTGAGTTTTGTTTAATATAAACACACATTTGTGTATGTCTCATTTTGAAGAGAAGTTTGGAGCATCATTGGTGCTCGGGTTCTTCCACAGGTTCCAGTAGACGTTCGCCCTGCCATATTTTAAACATGTTCTTGGTGTTCCTGCACTAACTGTGATGTTTGTTTTGTAAAACTTTCATTTTCTCCTAGCTTAGGGAGTACAAAGTTGTTGGGCGTCTGTTGCCCTCTGCCAAGAACCCGACCCCTCCTCTGTACCGCATGAGGATCTTCGCACCAAACCATGTGGTGGCCAAGTCCCGCTTCTGGTACTTTGTCTCCCAGCTGAGGAAGATGAAGAAGGCAAACGGAGAGACCGTTTACTGTGGCCTGGTAAGGACACGGTCGGCACAGTTGGTGTCTTGATCACGGATTGTACGGAAAATCTTCGCCGCTTTCCGGATCGGCATGTACCGAGATCAGATGAGTGATCAGTCAAGTCAGCGCACGGAAATGTTTATATAAATAAAAAACAATGTATCTGCTTTTATATTTTTTTGCAAACGTGTAAAAATGACGTGCAGATGAGTTTAATAGTCTACAGGAGGAATTTGAGCGCTGTGTATTCGAGTTGTCTAATTCTGACTTTCATCCATAGGTTCATGAGCAATCTCCCCTGAAGGTGAAAAACTTTGGCATCTGGCTGCGTTACGATTCCCGCAGTGGCACCCACAACATGTACCGTGAGTACAGAGACCTGACCACCTCCGGAGCTGTCACCCAGTGCTGTGAGTACCGTGTAATAACTTCATTATTGAAGGGAGGGAAATCAGCACACAAACCCAAAGATCATTGTGTATGTGTATAATGCTCTTGCTGTGTGTGCGCAAAGAAACTGTGCCTTGTCGCCTTTCATAAGTTCTCGCGTGCCATTGAAAGTGAAATCAAGGTTCGACATCAAAGTTGCAAGATGTCATTCGAGTAGTCTTGGATAGTTTCCACCTAGTATAATAACGTCCTGTTTTTGTTGGTTCTGTCGAATAGACCGGGATATGGGAGCTCGTCACCGTGCTCGTGCTCATGCCATCCAGATCATGAAAGTGCAGGTGATCGCAGCCAACAAATGCCGCAGAGCCGCCATCAAGCAGTTCCACGTATGTGTTCCTTCTTCACCGGTTCACCTGCCCATTGAGCAATAAATTATGCGTGTTTTTTAAGAATGCTTTTTAAGATGTTCCTGATACTCTTCGTGAGTTCAGCACTGTTAATCAGCAGGTCTCTCACTGTACTGGTCTTGTTGCCAGTTCGGCTTTAATACCTGCAAGAGAAACAAAAATGGCCAGGTACCTCTTCCAGATCAAGCATATGGTCTTAACATCTGGTGGCTTTGAAAACTGGCGACATCCTGCTGCGAGGGTCAGTGGTTCCTGAAGTAAATCTGATCGCTGGTTAACATGCTTCCTGTCTTTTGTCCAACAGGATTCCAAGATCAAGTTCCCTCTGCCTCACAGGGTCCTGCGTCGCCAGCACAAGCCCCGCTTCACCACCAGGAGGCCGCAGACATTCTTCTAAAGTGTGTGTTTGCAGTCCTGTTTATTGGGAAATAAAAAGTCTGAACTTGTACGTTTGTCTGACTTGTTTTTTTTTTTGGGTGGAGGTGGGTATTGGTTTTATTCGTACTTTCCTATTGAAAGGCATAGAAGTTATTTTCTAACTTTCAATCTTCTCTGAATGTTTGAATAATAATTTGTACAGAATGAAGGTTTTTTGATTCCTTTCCTTCCATCAAATATTTTATTAAGAGTACATATTAAATGCTTTAGAGTCAAAAGGAATCCATATTTAACTGATAATCATGGCATGATGATGATAATTAACTTTATTTTTATGTAGTGCCTTTAAAGCAGCTTCTCAAGGCTGCTTTAAAGGAATACCCAAGAAGTATTACAAGAAAATAAAAGGAAATTCACAGATTTAAAAACAAATTATTACCATTGATCATTTGCTAAATGGCTTGTATTTCTGATGTTACAATAAAGTTAAATGAAAATTTTTTTTTTTTTTTTTGTAGAAATGTTTTGGGCCAGCGTGATTGGTTGAGCTGTTAACAAAGCTTGAATCTTGTATTAGAAAATTTAGGATCTCAAATGAACTCTTCTCTGTGTAGGACACCAAAAAGAATGCAGGGTTTAGTGGAGTGTGTGTGAGTCGAGTACAGCCATAATATTTCTAGTCAGAAACTAACATTTTGTTTTTAAAATGTTGGAAATAATGACCTCAAGTGTGTATTTGATGCAGTAATTTGAGTTCATACCAGTCGGCAAATAAATAAAACTCCATGAAAACAGTTTCTTTAAAACAAAGTTCTTTGCGAGTGAAGTGTGTCACAATGCGACTGTATAATAAAGTGACCATGTGACTGGAAATGCAGTTCTATATTTGTTCCTCTTGACTGGCAGTCCAAGATCGCTGCTAGGGAGGTCACTAGAACCGATACTTTGGTACCAACATTGTTAAAACGTGACTGTTCTTGTTTTTCTGCAGTAGTATAGATGTCAAATATTGAAATACTTAAAATAACAAATGTGTATATATATTAAATACATAAACACCTGGACTTTGGCGAAGCACCTGAAAGATTGTTTGTTTGAGGCAGTTGGCATTGTGGCCGTGAAACCAGCTAACGTTATACTCCATGTTAATGTTAGTGATAGATAGTTATTTGTTAACGACGCTAACACGTCGTTATAAACTACCTTCTAATGTTCAACCATGCGTCTCCATTCAGCCCGTGTCCTGTCGGATAAATGTAGCCTAATGTCACTAATAATTATTCACATGTTCATGCTTTTAATAAATCTTTTTATCCTGCCACCATATCAGTGAATTTAAACAAATGCTTGCATTCAGTGTATAAGGTGTGTGCGTGTGTGTGTGTGTGTGCGGGCGCACCTTAGCACTTGTAGCCTCCACTGTTTTATTAGTCATTAATAGATGATGTTTGACAACCTCTCTTTGACAACAGTGTTCTTCTTCTGATGTTACTGCCATGAATATGAACTTTTCTAAACTTTTGAGACACTCACTATCGCTGGCTAAACATTCAATACATTTCGCATGTTTCTTTACACTTCACAACCGGTTTTGCGCATGAGGCCTGCTGAGACTTGGGGAAAACATGGATAGGCAGCTGGGAGCATCATGTGATTCTGAGCTACATCTGCGAAGCGTTCCTCCTGCCTTCTGCCCCTTTTTTTTGTTCCTTTCGTACATTTTAGTTTTGTCTGGTGTCATGCATGACCCATACAACTTCTGTCTGCCTTTTTTCTCTCTCTACCACGTCCTCGCTGTCCCTCCTACACCCGAATTCTCCCAGG
>JAFFST010048003.1:66155-104635 GCA_022414735.1 Noturus placidus | reverse complement strand
CGTGTAAGTACGCGGTTTGGGACACCCACGGCTTCAAGCAGTCGTCTATTAGCACGTGTAAGTACACGGTTTGGGACACACACACGGCTACAAGCAGTCGTCTATTAGCAGTGTAAGTACGCGGTTTGGGACACACCCACGGCTTCAAGCAGTCGTCTATTAGCACGTGTAAGTACGCGGTTTGGGACACACACACGGCTTCAAGCAGTCGTCTATTAGCACGTGTAAGTACGCGGTTTGGGACACACCCATGGCTTCAAGCAGTCGTCTATTAGCACGTGTAAGTACGCGGTTTGGGACACACCCACGGCTTCAAGCAGTCGTCTATTAGCACGTGTAAGTACACGGTTTGGGACACCCACGGCTTCAAGCAGTCGTCTATTAGCAGTGTAAGTACGCGGTTTGGGACACACCCACGGCTTCAAGCAGTCGTCTATTAGCACGTGTAAGTACGCGGTTTGGGACACACCCACGGCTTCAAGCAGTCGTCTATTAGCACGTGTAAGTACGCGGTTTGGGACACACCCACGGCTTCAAGCAGTCGTCTATTAGCACGTGCGGCATGACAAATAATTAACTGCACTTAAAGTGTTCGTAAAATAAATTAAATAAAAACAGCCAAAACTGTATATGGTACATTAACGAAGACGAGCTGTATGTTGATGCGTGGAATTCTGGAGGGACGGTGGACGGCGTGGCGCGGTGACGTAATGACGCGGGCTGTTAATCTAATGATGATCTATAACATGTAAAACAGGAACATGACAGGAGGATTCTAAAAGAGACTCATGTAAACACCTTAATCACATTAACTTACTCAGAGTAAGGTCAATAATTAGATTACTGCTGTCCATGTAAACGCAGTCACTGTTGACCTCCATATTAAGAAAGGAATCACACACTCAGTGGCATGGTGTTATAACAGAGTTATTACATAGCTGATTATTTTCCAAGTGTTTTATTCTTCTTATACAACAGCGATTTGTCAGCGCCAACACAATTTTATTTATTACACTATGACACATTTATATTTTATCAGTTTATAGTAACATTTAATGTTGCAGAAGATCCATAAAACACGTTTGCAAGATAACGTTATCACTTATATAAACACATTACAGATCATAACAGGTACAAACAGTCATTCTCTCACCATTCTCTTCATCTTTAACATGATCAAACATGTCGGAAAATGTAAAGCAGCAACTTTAGCCCTGCTTGTAACAAAGCGCTGACACTGGAGACTCTTTCAAAAAATGCTAAAGGAAATCGCTTCACGGAAAACTCAACAATTACATACGTTTAATCCCGTTGTAGTTTGTTACTATAGTAATGATAATGTCTTGCACATCAATTCGAACCTTGCAGACAGAACTATTCTCAGAGCTGCTGTCATGGAAAACAAATCAAGACTTTCTGACCAATCAGAATTGAGTATTCAACACTGCCATAATAGAATGTGTATTTAGAAATTAATAATGAAATCAATATTTAAAAAATCTAGATAATAAACACACTTAACTGTTTAGTAATATTCAATACTGTATTAACTAATGTTTATTAATATAAAAATCAATTTAAATGCAATGTATGAGTGTCTGTGTGAATAAACAAGTGTGCACTCAAACCTAACATCTTGTACATGTGTGCCTGTAATATGTGTATATGGTGCTGACTTTCCCTCCCCATTATTCATCAGATTCTGATCCTGCACCAGGCGAGCCCCATCCCGAAGCCCCGGAGCGTGAAGAAGGTGCTGCGCTTGCATTTCTGATCAGCTTTTTCACTGCTGCTATCCATCAAGTACAGAGCCAAACTGTCATTTTACATTCAGGATCAATATCTATACACACATGGCTAATTAGCCAGGGCTTTTCTTTTAATGCAGCTACGCAGCAGGACCATGATGTCGTTCCTGATGTAATCACACGCAATCTTGAGCAGGCTGGAGTTTTACCTGTCATGTTCTGTTCAGTAGTTAGCATTTGGCTCAGGGCATCTCTTTAAATGTATTAATAGAGTCATAAAATACTACTTAAATACATGATATATCTATTTTATTCTCAAACAAATGTAATAGTATATAACTATAAAATATATGTCCAAAAATTTTCATTTAGTAAAACACATATTGTTCATTTTTCATATCGTTCCATTTATATGTGTGACAGTACAGAGACATGATGAAACACTGTAATAAGGAACAGTGTAACATATTGCTAATACCCCAGAGAGCCTAAATCTTTCTAATTAGGTTAATGTCATTCTTGTAGCACAGAATTTGTGACTTTCATATGGACTTCTGCAGAATTTATTCTCTTTCAGTGGAAAGTGGGTGGAACTGACAGGAACTACTTATTATGACCTGGTGCAATATAAAAAAATAAACATTTTACAATAGTAAGTAGGGCAAAGATGCCAAAGAGTCAACAGAGTTGTCCACCATTGTCCACAAAGTATTCAGTAAAACTAAAAACTGACTAACAATTCAGACACAGCGTCTGCATCCGTTTTTGAATGGCCTCTATGAGTTGGAGCAACCTAAAGACCAAAAGGAGACTAGCAAGAAAAACAAACTAGCAAATAAAAAAACTAGCTAGTGAGCAAACGTAAACTAGCAAAGGGAAACCAAACTAGCGAGGAAAAGCAAACTAGTGAGTGAATTACTAGCAAAGGAGACCAAACAACTGAGCAAAAGCAAACTAGTGAAGGAAAGCAAACTAGTGATCAAAAGCAAACAAGCTAGTGAAAGTGAATTAGCAAGTGAAGGTAAACCATTGAGCGAATCCAAACTATCAAAGTAAAAGCAAACTAATGAGCTAAAGCAAACAAACAAAAGCAAATTAGCAAGTGACGAACTAGGGGTACATCTCAACCAGCTCCATAGTGAATCTGTATATCACATACATGAGTTCAGGCACAGGTAAGGACTCACTATGAGTTCAGGCACAGGTAAGGACTCACTATGAGTTCAGGCACAGGTAAGGACTCACTATGAGTTCAGGCACAGGTAAGGACTCACTATGAGTTCACTACACATTGGGACACTGATAACTGAATTGCTGGTGACATGACTAGGTAATCGTGTTGTAAAATGTCACCAAAAATTTAAAAATAAAAAATGTTAGTTTTATATGTCATAAAAATTTGTTAGCTTAATCGCATGCATTTCTGTCATGTCAAGCAGGATCATAGGCAAGCTAGTGTTTTTTTATTTTTTTTAATCATTAAACGCTTAAAAGTCATTAGACTCAAACAAACATAGAACATCAAATAAATTCTAAAAATCGCTAATGTAAGTAATAATTTGAGAGCTACAATGACAAGCTCCTTACATTTGTAGCTGGAAGTTGGCCGAGACTTCGTCCCACATTATTTTCGACCTGAGAGGCTTCAGGAAATATGGCGTCATTTCCAGTAAGGGACGAAGTGAGCATCGACGCTCCCTGGGTTTTGCAGTGCATTGTGGGGTTTTGTGGGGGGAGCGAACATTCCAGTGCACTGGAAGGATTTTGTGATTATGACAGCCCTTAAAATGGCCGACTCCCTGATCAGTGCCCTAACTACTGAACTAGGGAGCTGGGTGAGACACACCCTAGTAAGGAAAGCAAACAAGTAAGCAAAATGAAAACTAGCATTGCATAGCAAAGAAGCTAGTAAAAACAAGCTAGCAAAGAAATAACATAGAAAATATAGCCTACTGTAATGATTGTATAAGTCGTGGGCGGCTGTGTCTCAGTCAGTAGAGCGGGTTGTCCACTAATCCACTAATCGTAGGGTTGGTGGTTGGAATCCCGGCCCGGGTGATCCCATGCCGAAGTGTCCTTGGGCAAGACACTGAACCCTAAGTTGCCCCCGATGGCAAGCTAGCACCTTGCATGCAGCTCTGCTACCATTGGTGTGTGAGTGTGTCTCATTTGTAAGTCGCTTTGGATAAAAGCGTCTGCTAAATGTAAAATAGGCTCTAAGTGAGGTAGACTGAAGAATTCCACACTTACTGAACTTGACTTACTGTGTTTGGTTCTGCTTGAGTCGTGAAGCAGACTGGGCTGTAGAAATAAGCGTGCTCATCAAAACATTACACCACATCACGATCGTTCTAAATTTCATCTGGTCAGTGAGGTCTGTGTTTAACTTGGATGGACACGCAGTATAAAACTAAACCGGTACAAAAATCTTTCATACTATATTCCTTAGGACTTGGTGTCATGCTGTAGTACCCTAAATAATGCTGCCGTAAGCATGAGTGGCCGCTTGTGTAGATATAAAATCAGAGAAGCAAAACATTATCGTCATAACCTAAAGGTTTCATATCATTACAAATTTTAAGAATGTGTTATTTTGACCCGAATATAGCATAAAATTTAGGCACCCATTACAGATTTCTCTTCATCTCTGAGTTTATGTGAGGCTTGAACAGTTTTAAGAAATGCTCTGTGCATCTTTGAGGGTCTTGTATTTTACATAAACATTTAGTATTTTACATAAATAAAGCTTATGGGTGTCTGTTTTATCAAATCTACAATGCTGTTAAGTGTCACTCAGAAGTGATACACTCCGTTTGAGCTGCATCTGCTAGAGCATTCAGAATCTGCACTTTAATGTGTGACAGTGATGATCCATTGACAAGTGGGATAAAAGAATGCCACTGCAGCTGTCATGAAACCATCAAAAATGTCAGCGTAAACCAACAACTGTTTTTATTTGCGTTACCAAACATTAATAGTGATATCTGTGAGACAATATGACATCAGTTTTGGCATTGATGAATATGTCGTTTTGATTAGAGACATAACTTTTGAGAAGTATTAGGGACAAGAATGATAGGCTGAAAAAAAAAGTCAAAGAAATCTGCAAAACAGCTTTAAACCGTTCACAACATGAGAGCATTATGGGTGTTTTGGAGGTCTTTTTTAAATTTAGATGACACGGCCACACTAACGCTGCACATATGGCTTAAGTGATAATGATAGAATGTGTTTGGATCATTCTGTTCGACAAGCTAGTACATGTCAAATAAATAAATAAACAAATAACTGGAATGTCCCCAGCATCCTCAGAATAAGTTACACCTTACATTGGAATTCATGCAAACACTGGTGCTAGGCAATTTTTCGGTAGTTACCATGACAAAGTATTTGCTAGTTGTCAGTGAAACCAAGCCAAAATTTCCTCAACATGTTCCTAATACATGTTGGTTACTTAACTGAAAATATTCCCATCCACGTGTACCAAGTTGTTTGTACCCATCTCAGCTTTATAATAGATTCGGATTGCATGTCAGTAAACTTCTCTGATGTTTCTGGACTGTCACAATCACCACAAACTAAAATCAATCTGCTGAAATATTATTAGATGGCGGTTGTTGTCTGCTGCAATTAACAGTTTCTTGATATGGGAAGGACATACAGTATTTACTTTCAAACATAATTTGATATAGAAGATACAAGATATAATATAGAAGATACAAATCTTGCTAGAAATGTCCACAAGGTGTCTGGTTCATGGGCTAAATAAAGTACATGTAATGGCATTAAATGTTACACCCCTATTAAGTACAAAACTACCAAATGTAAGAGGATGTACAGGCAGGAGCGGTTTATTTGCACTTCTCTCCCTCATACATATGCAATCGAGGGAGTATTGTGCAAAAAGTGAGAAGTTGGCATGGAAAAAACAGTGGAGCGATAATAAGTGTGTCCGATTACGCACTTGCTGTTCCGACTGTGTCCGCCTCCTAGAAGCAGGTGAAAATTAGTACCATGCATGTTGCTTGAAGCTATATTACTTTTGAACTAGCAGAATGCGTTGTTATTTTTGTTATTCTCACAGATTTTAGGATTTTAGTGAAGGCACTGTTTAGGAGCATTGTGCACATTAATAGTGTCACATGCATACACATCAGTTCAACAAATCAAACAGGACTTTTTTATTATTTTCACATTGCAGATTTTCGATATGTTATAGGAGCCACAGTTAGGTACATTTCATTAACAGAACAGTTCCTCGTGTACATACTGTACATCTGGCCTTCAGTATTTAATGCTGCAATTAAAGTGTAACAGTAGCCATATTAAGGAACGTGTACAGTACATGAGTTCGACCACACTGAAAGCTTCCAACATTGTATGCAATAATAGAATTTTGACCACAGAAGTACTTGATACCACAGGAGTAAGCCATTCATATGGAATTTGATCAAACAGAAAATCCTAATCTACACTATATGGCCAAAGGTATGTGGATGCCTGGCATTCACACCCATAAGTGGGCCTTCCCCAAACTGTTGCAGCAATTTCCTAGAATGTCTCTGAACACTGTAGTATTAAATTTACCCCTGACTGGAACTAAGGGGCCAGCATGGCTAAACATTTCCCAGCATGACAATGCTCCTGTGCACAAAGATGGATCTATAAACATATGGTTTTCCAGGGTTGGATTGAAAGAACTTGATTGGCCTGCACAGTGCCCTGATTTTAACCCCACTGAACACCTTTGGGATGTATTGGAATGCTGACTGCACCCCATGCCTCCTCACCTCACCTCACCTGGGGTGCAGTTAGAGCATGACCTCACTAATGCTCTTGTTGCTCGATGAGCACATAACTTCCCAGAAGAATGAAGGTTATTATAGCACCCGGGTGTTGGGAATCACATGTATAAATTAAATGCATGTTATAATGGTGAATCTGATCTATGAATGGTGTTCAAATATCATTTCAGACAAGGACTTGTCAAACACTTAAAAGATGGACAGTTGTGAATAATGTATGCAATGTGAAGTCAAATTCCACATTAATATTTAAATAAAATCAGTTCTTGCTGCTAGACTCAGACTTCATTAGATCTGTAATAAATGTTCAGATGCAATTATCTTCTGTGTCTAACAGTTCTGCATTTCTTTGTTCAGTCCCAGCTATACCAGTGTACGTGATCCCCATCCTCGTGGGAATCTTCCTGCTGGGCAACGCCGTAGGCTTCTTTCTATTGGTCAGGTGGAAGAAGGGACGGAGTCTGAAAGGTAAAGAATGGAGGAGTTGACTTGTCACTTCTTCACTGCAGTGTTGTTAGACAGCATGTACTTTTTTTCTGCCAGAAAGTGTATAGCACTCAAATGGAGCAGTCTGTGTGCATCCTAATACGCATGTCACTTTCAAATCCATCTTTCTCTGTCTCATCTCACTCTTATCTCCACACACATCTGTCGTGTCTCCTTTCCTCAGCAGCTGTCATTTCCGTTCTCTGTCTTCTTGCCTTTATCTTGCCCTATTGCTTTTGATTGACTTTCTCTATTCTGTCTTTCTCTTTCAGTCTTTACTCAACTCTCCATTTCCCTGAAATCATCAGGCTTTTCTTTACATTCATTTTCATCCCTTTATTTATGCCCTCACCATTCTTGAAAAAATATTTTGTTTGAAAAATTGTGGAAAATGTGATGTGATTTGTAGAGATGAGTTGATAAATAGAAATGAAACATGTCAATGTGACCCGTGTATAATATAACAGCACATCAGAACATCCCTGCATCTCCCCTATTTTCATTCATCTCTCTTTTTCCTCCTCCAGAGGGAGCAGGCAGCTTTTCAGAGGGCAAGAAGAGTGATAAGGGGTGAGGCATGCTAGTCTTGTGATCAATGTTAAATACAGCTACTGTACAGCAGCAGTTACTAAATCCCAGTTTAGTAATGCTACAGCACTGTAAAACATAACCATACATATGCATTGGTTGCAAAAGTCTCATCTGTATTTCTTCTGAGAAAAGAACAGAAAATTCAATCTTGAGGATGGTTTTGAATTCTGTTAACATTTGCATTTAAATATGCCACTATTGGGATTGATATGTAAAAAAAAAAAACTAATTCTTATAGGTAAACAGAAATTGTTGGTGCTGAAGACAATAAAATATAATTGCCATGTATTTAAGTGAAAGTCGGGTTTTAAATGTCTGTCACATTAAATATAAGCTTACAAAGATGGGATGTGGGAAGGATCCTTAATGGTTTATGGCCAAGGGATATATACTGTATATATATATATATATATATATATATATATATATATATATATATATATATTATGAGGCCATACCCTCAAGTATGACAGTGTGATTATACTCGTTCCCACAGCATGAAGCTCACACAACATTGAGTTCCTTTTGAAAGGGAACATCTGGGTTATCCTTGAGAAGGGAACAGGATGTTGCATAGCTTTGTCATATTAGGGCATGCATGTAAATTGCATCTGTGTTTCAGATAAAGGGAAGCTGATGATGTGATTTACAGGTGCCTTTTTATAGTCACACGATGAGCATTATGCCACTTCACCTGGCCATGGGAGGCATATAATAGCCACAATTTTACACAGATTTCAGATACCATTCACATAAGAGGGAGCTTCCCACAACACAAACCTCACGCAACGTCTAGTTCCCTTCTCAGGCAACATGGTTACATGTGTAATCCAGATATTTTCTATAACAGCAGCACTGACAGGACTTAATTTACAATTCCCTTTGACTAAAATGTTCAAAAATATGTGTTTTGCATAAATGTTTATTGATTACGCAACAATCAACCTTAGCTTTCCCTCACTAGTGAATTTAGATTTAATACATGTGACCTTTTATTTTTGTTTTCCCTGTAGTACAGGAAAACATGACACAATTATATCCATGGCAATTGCATATATGATAAAATGGAATAATCCATTAAAGTCATATTTAAAAGATGGTGTTTATTTGGCTTGAGTACTGTTAGAAAACGTTAGCTACAGTGGTGTGAAAAAGTGTTTGCCGCCTTCGAAGGGGGCAAACACTTTTTCACACCACTGTATGTCAGATTATGCCAACAATGATGTTCCACAGTAAAGCAGGAAAAATGTTATAGCTGGTCAGAAGGAGCCTTCAAAATCACATTTCCTGTAAACCTTTATTTTTGTGTAGTAGATGAGAAACGTCTTGCCTTTTCACGCAGGTCATCGGTGAGCAGCAGAGAACCGATCAATGTCTCAGCACAGCGAACCCTTCTCATCAACACAAGCTCGGAGCTGGATAGCAGCAGCAGCAGCAGCGTCTACGAGAGTTACGGAGGGGTGAGGGCCCGTCTGCATGGGAGAGGAAAGGGAATGAAAAAGACGGAAGAAAGGGGATGGGATTCCTTTATCCTTTATAGAAACATCACATACATTTCACATGTGGTCATTCAACTGTGCGAGCTGTGTAATCACACGTTTTTTCCCCATTACATTTGAAGGTGTTTCAGTGCTATGCCCTGAAACTGTGCAAGGCAATTCACGTAAACACATGACTTGTATGTGAAATGCAAAAAATGAAATAATCATGTGTGAAATCCATCCATTTTCCTTACTGCTTATACTACACAGGGTCGCAGGGGGAGCCTGGAGCCTATCTAGGGGAACTCAGGGCACAAGGCAGGGGGACACCCTGGATGGGGTGCCCACCCTTTCCTGGGCATAATTGCACACACACTCACACACCCATTCACACACTATAGACAATTTGGAAATGCCAATAAGCCTACAGCACATGTCTTTTGACTGGGGGAGGAAACCAGAGTGCCCAGAGGAAAACCCCAAAGCACGGGGAGAACATGCAAACTCCATATAACCTCTAAGCCACCATGCCCCCCGAGTGGAAAATAAAACCGTGTGGAAATAAATTAATCAAATTTTATATCAGATTTTTTGTATCTACCACTTTTCTAATGTCTCATGTCCACAGGCCTTATAATATTAATTTAATTAATTAATTTATCAATTTGTATAGCGCTTTTTACAATGGTACATTGTCTCAAAGCAGCTTTACAGAAATATCATTTTTACATTTACAAGCGACTTACTAATGAGACACACTCACACACCAATGGTAGCAGAGCTGCATGCAAGGTGCTAGCTTGCCATCGGGGGCAACTTAGGGTTCAGTGTCTTGCCCAAGGACACTTCGGCATGGGATCACCCGGGCCGGGATTCCAACCACCAACCCTACGATTAGTGGATTAGTGGACGACCCGCTCTACCCACTGAGTCATCAGCCATAATATTGCTGATGTGATTGGTCATGATTCTCTACTGCTGAATCTTCTGCTTCGTATTTCTCCCAATTTTTCTGCTCTCCAAACAAATTAAATCTGATATTAAAATCCTTGTAATTTATCTTTTTTTTATTCAGATTGGATACATTTTTCATCGAGTTATTCTTACCAGAGCAACTCTGGGATTCTAGTCCCAACCAAATCAATCATGACAGTAATCATTATAGACTGTGTGCGCCTGTGTTTGGGGAAAAAGGCACTGGCTTTTACCTGCTATACAATGACCTGTATAAAAACATCTTCTGTAATATATACACAATGTGGTGCAAATTGATTGTTGGTAAAGATTCTACAGTATCCTTTGTGACATTGTATGCTATGTCAACCCCAATTCCGAAAAAGGTGGGACAGTATGGAAAATGGTAATAAAAACAAAGACAAAATGTATAAAGACAAGGTATTTGATGTTTTCCCTAACCAACTGCATAGGTTTTTTGAAGATAAACATTTATTTTTAAATGAATGTGACAACTTGAAATAAGAAGGTGATGTGAAACAGGTGAGGCAATCAGCTAATCATAGTATATAATGAGCCTCCAAAAAAAAGGCCTAGTCTTCCAAGAGCCAGGATGGCTCGAGACTCGCCAGTCTGCCAACATATGCGTCAGCGAATAATCCAACACTTTGAGAACAACATTCCCCAGAGATAAATCAGTAGGATTTTGGGCATTTCACCTTCTACAATGTCCAATATAATAAAAAAATACAAGCAATCTGGTAAAATCTTGGTGTGTATAGGGCAAGGCCGAAAACCACTTCTGAATGCAGTGATCTCCGATCCCGCAGACGTCACGGTCTTAAAAACCGTCAGGAGTCTATAATGGATATCCAGACATGGGCTCAGGAATACTTGCAACACCATTGGCTGCTGCATCCAGATATGCAAGTTAAAGCTTTACTATGCAAAGAAGAACCCATACATCAACACTGTCCAACACTGTCTCATCTGAGATAGACTACAGTGGAACCATGTTTTGTGGTCAACATTTCAAATAGTGTTTGGACTAATCAGCCATCATGTTCTCCAGCCCAAAGAGGAAAAGGACCATCCAAGCTGTTGTCAGTGTCAGGTCCAAAAGCCAGCGTCGGTCATGATATGGGGGGTTTCAGTGCACATGGCATGGATAACTTGAACATCTGTGAGGGCAGCATTAATGCAGAAAGATATGTACACATTTTGGAGCAACATACGCTGCCATCCTGAGCAGGACAACGCCAAACCACATTCTGCCCGGATTACAAGCGCGTGGTTGTGTAAGCAGAGAGTCCGGGTGCTGGCATGGCCTGCCTGCAGTTCAGTTCTGACTGGTCTCTGATTGAGAATGTGTGGCGAATTATGAAGTGCAAAATAAGGCATTGAAGGCCGCGTACAGTTGCACAGCTGAAGAAACGCATATTGGATGAATGGGGGAAATTCCGTTTGCTGAACTTTATCAATTGGTGTCCCAAAATCTTATTAAGTGTTATTAAAAGAACACGTGATGTTACACAGCGGTAAACCATCAATTGTCCCAATTTTCTTGGAGTGTGATGCATTCATCAGATTTGAAATGAGTGTTTATTTTCAAAAATAATTTAAATTCACAAACATCATGAAACATCAAATAATGTATAAACAGTGTGTTTTCAATACAGTACACGGCCAAATTAATATTCAAATGACTTTTTTTGCTTTTTTTTTTTTTTTGCATTTTCCATACTTTCCCAACTTTTTCAGAATTGGGGTTGTATATAATCTGTCCTGCAAGATTGTTTTTTTGTTTGTTTGTTTGTTTTCTTCTGTCCAAACCAAGCTGAAACCATGGGTTTGTGTTCAATCTAAAAAAATTCAATTGACAATTATATAGACAACATTCAAAATGTCTGGAAGCTATAGGAGTATTTTTTCTAGGCTAGCATTGACCAGCCCTAGGTGCCCCAGCACCTGAAATTAATTCCCACCTGTCAGCCAATCAGAAATTTTCATAATTTATGACCATGGTGTAAAGCATGTACTGTATACTAAGTCAGTGGTTTTCAAAGTGGGGGCCACCAGGGGGCGCCAGGTGGGCCTAAACAATTTGGTGTGAAAAATAAATTCTCACTCTCTCACACACACACACACACACAATCAATCAATTCCTAATGTAATGTAATGTAAAGATGTAAGATGTAATTATTAATAAAAAGGGGGATTTGTTCAGAAGTCTGTATTTTGGATGTATTTTAAAGACATCTTGCAAAAGGGGGGCCTCGGTCACATGTTAATGCCATTTTGGGGGCCTCGCCCTGGAAAAGTTTGGGAACCGCTGTACTAAGTTACATATCATGAGTATCACTCATCATTTGTTTGATATTTGAAACATGTTGGCTGAGGCACTAAATCAAAGGGATATGAAAAAGGAAGCAAATCACAGATCATAAAGAGTAAAAAAGTCCAGAAAACTAGACAATATGAATTATGGGTTGAACTAGATGCTAAACATTTGTGCAAGACCTGCCATTTCTTCCACATATTTAACAAATAAATAAGTAAAATAAACACCCCCCCCCCCCCCCCATTTTTCCAAAAAAGGGAAGAATGATTCCATAAATGTGACGTGTTTTCCTGGTGATATCACAGCCTTAACATCATTACTTAATCTTAGTACTAATGCTGAGAGTATGCATGTGTTTTGTAAGAATGTGCCTTGTACACTAGAGTTGCAGTAACACACTAACCTTAACAACATTTTGCTAGTAAAATGTATAGTGGATAAAAATTTGATTTACTGATGATTATGTTCCATCATGTTCTTACCCTAGAGCGATCACTATTACTACCCCACTGAGGCCTACAGTTCTGCTCTTTATACCCATCTGGAGACACCAGAGAAGCATGGTAAGAACTCAGCACCTGAGTTTACTCAGATCTTCATTTGTTTATCAACTATTAGTGGGATGTTCAACATTAGCATGTGCAATTACCCCCTACAGATAGCAGACACATTGCAAACCCCATCAGCCACGATTATGAGGAAGTCAGGGACTTTGGGCCATACCAGGATCACTTTGGGTCGAATCTCCCACCTGCAACAGCTCTGAATTTTAGAGCTGATGGATCAGGCCGGGTTCCAGCATTCAGTTATGAGGTATGTCTGAACTAGCATTCACTTCAAAATACATTTCAGTGTCATGTAGTCCCATATGTAGGTGTTCACACAAGCCCTAACTTGGTATTAGCATTGTAGGCATGTGCAGGTGATTTCACCTTCATACTATTGGTCCTTTAGTATGGACTTAATCCAGAGTAAATTGTGATGGAAGTTGATGGGAGCATGTTAGAGTGCTATTTGAACACATCGATAATTCTCTTACCTCAGATGTAGTTGATCGGTCAAGACCAACTGTTTAGTGTCTAAAGCTTGCTTCTTTAGTTTTGCAAGGTAAATGTAGGACCTTTAGGCTAACATTGTACAAACTATGTGCACAAATCTTCTCACATACACACACACACACACACACACACACACACCTCAAAGCATGTTGAGTTGTGCATTAGTTCAGTTTTGTGTATGTGGTTTCTGATACTTTAGGGCATTCTGTTATCTTTAAATGGACATTACAGGGTAAAGCCATGTTGAAGCTAAATCTCTTTCTCTGCATTTCGTTAGATGGTGGAATTGTACATTAGAAATGATTCAGTGCCAAATAATATTGCAAACATATTACAATTAATAGTTTTATACAGTCAATGTACACATGGTATTACTGGGACCATTACCAAATCATATCTTTTGAGGCAAATATATTGTATAATTGAATTTAATAATAAAAAAAAAGGCAATTCTTGAAAATACACATTTCAACTGAAATGATTGATTATGGAAGTGAGAATGCGCAGCACAGAAGCTCATGTTCATCAACGGAACCCTTCTTATTACTCAATAACTGGGCCTTACTTGGATGGAGGATGCATCTACAGTGGCATCAGGGAAGTTTGTCCAGGCTGATAATGACCCAGAATTTGAACCAAATGTTTAAATTTGGATTCGGTAGCCTCCAGAAATGAGTCTTTATCAGCCTCTTTCAGCTTGCATACGTCGCTCTTAACTAGCTGTGTAGCATTTGCTTTCCATTTCATTTAGCTTTAAAGGACAACAAAGCAACCGCAGGAGGATATCCTTCAGGAGATGGTGGGATTGGATTTGAAGTCATACACATATCTCGAATTAATCTTATGATATGAATGTGTTAGCATTTCATCAAGGCAAAAAAAGTGCACCCTAACTAGTTGACATGTCCAATGTGGTAACTAATAAATGTATTAGTTTACTACTCTATGTATACTTAGGGTATACATAGACTAAATTAAATATACTAAACTTCTAGTACACGATGATTAAAACATGCAGGCTACACATTAATAAACTGACTTCAAATGTCAAACACCAATACATTTAAATTAAAGAAAATGCTGCCTAATCTTTTCCTTCAACTTGCTACTCTTCTTCCTGGTGTTTTCTCCAGCAGGGTCGGTGGCTTGGTGCGGCGGATTTGGACCCAGCAAGTGGACTCAACAATTCTATCACTTACAGACGCCGAAAGAGCTCAGACTTGCCCTTTGAACTGAGGGGTGAGCTGGTTTAAGAGCTCACAAAATGCTAGAATACTCTTTAATAGGTCTGTACTTGGGGGGCATCACACAAAGCATTTCCCTACTAATTTTATATATATCTCCTGATTTCTCTGGTTTGTGTACATCTACGTTTCACAGCACTGTATATATAATGGTGCCTATTTTTTATTATTATTGGTCAAAAAATGTACTATTAAAATTGAATATTTAACATTGCTGGTTTTGGTGTCTGAAAGCTGAGTAACTGAGAAGTTTTCAAAAGACACCTCTACTTTATTGCCTACCTAAACTCTGAAAAACAAGATTAAAACAAAATCAATGGTTTTGACATGTTGTGACGAACACCGCAGTCGATGTCTGTGCAGTCTGTACTTTGAGGTCTGCAGTCACATTGTTGTGAATGAAAACTGAGACGATGGTCTGATACAAAACCCATGTTGAAGGTGAAGAGATCAGGGCCAAACTGTGTGATTCCTGGAAGTAAACAATGCGGTCATTTCTATACCCTTATCTTATTCCCTTATCTTTTCACATGCCGTGTTGGAAGGTATCCGTCATACCATACTGGTTACACAATACTGGAAGGAAATAACATTACATGGAAAGGTACTTGGAAAAAAAATGTATCTCCATGTACAGTATCTGAGGCATTGTATGAATAGTTATAAAAGGATATTAGCTCAGTAGCATAAGAAAATTAATAGGCGATGAAAGGTGAAATGGGGAAAAAAAAAAGCCAGTATTCAAAGCACTAAAGCATTAAAAACACTACAATGTCTGGTCTGTAATTATGTATTCATTTTTCATTAAAAAAGGTTCTGTCAAATTAGTCTACTTTCTAATTGTAGTTATAACACCATTCCTAAAAACCCTGTATCATAGAATGTCACATTTTATTGTGTGGCTGTTATAGATACTGTATAATGACGCATAATGATCAGTATTGATTAATGATCATAGTTTTTCACTGTTTGTTAACATTTGTCATTTTATGTAATCGGAAATGAGGTTACATACATTTAGTCTGAAATAAAAAATAACATTCTAAACTTTCATCTCTTTATTTGAAAGAAGAGCTTGAGAATAAACCATAATTAAAGGAATAATATGAAACATTATATTATAACATTTATTCATTTATCTTCAGTAACCTCTTCATCCTGGTCAGGGTCACACTGGATCTGGAGCCTAACCCAGGAACACTGGGCCTAAGGCAAGAATACACCAGGATGGGATGCCAGTCCATCACAGGGCACCTTGCACACACATGCCCACACACATCCACACCTGGGCTCGTTTAAAATCACCAGTCCGCCTACATGCATGAGAAGAATCCTGGAACCTGGAAGAAATCCACATGGGCACAGGGAGAACATGCAGAACTCTACACAAACCATAACCGTAATTTGTAAGCATTTCTGGTTTGGGCGTGATGCCTGGCTGGTAGACAGTCTGCTGTTTATCATTAAATGAGTGTGGCATTGTGGTTTTCAAGCAAGAGCTGCATCTGGGCCTCTAATCCTGTTTTCTTCAAATTTGCTGCAGATTTGGAAAGAATCCAACGGTGATTATTTCTAGTTACTAAGCAATATAATTTTGTCTCAGGCATCTTCTTTTTAGCGATTTCTCTGAGGCTCTTTAATTATTTTTTTTTCTCTGGGTGTCAGTACAGCATGGCTTGGCTCAAAAGATTATAGTCAGATACTCATACACTCACACAAGGATCATTAGATTAATTTGACATATTTAAAAAATAAATAAATAAATGGTGGTAATTACTCTGAGCAGTGCGACAGCAATTAAAAAGCAGAGCAATGGAGAAGAAAGATGGGAAATAAAAACTCTGACAAGTGTAGTGTTTGCGGCCTGATTCTCTGCAAATTGTAATTTTGTAACGTACCGTTTTATTTGTATTTATATCATTTACTAATTTGCCAGACATGTCATCTGTCATGCATTTCAATAAAACATATTTAGACAGTTTTAGTCATTTTGCTTGATATAAACTAGGCACTAATTTCATGTTTGTATAACAATTACCAGTATCAATGCTCATTACACAGAACATGTGGCATTGTAAAACGCTGCATCCGCAATAGTGTCCAAGCTGTGCATCCATGCTTAAATAAACGCCAGACTTCAGTGCAATTTGTTCATATTTACAGGATTTATAACCTGAATTTCCTTGCTAATTTAATGACAGAAAACATCCCGAGCACTGTCATAGCTGGCAATTTGCTCATCTAATAAGAATCACCGTGCAATATGTGGTGTGTTATTTCCCTGGTGGATATTAGCCTAAAAATGGATAAACTTTTAAAGTCTTCGAGTAGATTAGAACAAGCATCCTTAGAGACTGGGATACAGAGCTAATTTACTGCAGACTCTTACAGCAATGTGACCAACTGTCATTGTTGAATGTGTGTCCGTGTGTGTGAACCTGTTTTCATGTTACCAACAATTCAGAAACATTTGGATTCAGACACTTGGTACGCGTGTGTAATCTGGAAACTGACGTGGAAGTAGTGTTTGTTCAGTGTTCTGAAACCACAACATTTTAGTACAGGCAGTTAACACCCAGTAATGCAGTTACAGCACAATAGACCTACACTGGTGTGCTGACTCGCATTCAAACTCTCAAAATACTCATATATATATATATATATATATATATATACTGTATATAGAATATCCATTATTTGCCCAAACGATTGTGGCGATCTGACTATCGCACCCATATGGGGCGGCTGTGGCTCAGTCGGTAGAGAGGGTTGTCCACTAATCCACTAATCGTAGGGTTGGTGGTTGGAATCCCGGCCCGGGTGATCCCATGCCGAAGTGTCCTTGGGCAAGACACTGAACCCTAAGCTGTCCCCGATGGCAAGCTAGCACCTTGCATGCAGCTCTGCTACCATTGGTGTGTGAGTGTGTCTCATTTGTAAGTCGCTTTGGATAAAAGTGTCTGCTAAATAAATACATGTAAATATGTACTTTTTAAACAGTCCATTCCCTTATTTAGTCCCTTATTTGCTGTTACAATAACTTCTGGGAAGGCTTCCACTAGGTGTTGAAGTGTGGCAGTGGTGATTTTGCCCATTCAACCACAAGAGCATTAGTGAGGTCAGGCACCGATGTCCAGTGAGGAGGCCTGGAGTTCATCACAGAGGTGTTAAGTGGGGCTGAGGTCAGGGCTCTGTGCAGGTCACTCTAGTTTTTCCCTTTCCAGCCTTGGCAAATAATGTCTTTATGGACCTCAATTTACGCATGGGGGCCTTGTCAGGCTGGAATAGAATCGGGCCCCTCAGTTTCAGTGAAGGGAAATCTTTGCCACAGCATACAAGAATACATCCTATACAATTGTGTGTTTGGGGAAGAACCACATATGGTCAGGTGTCCACAAAAGTTTGGCCATATAATGTATATCCCAGCATTACTTTTGCATGTGTTGTATTTGTACAGAATACTTTTTTTGCAGAGTTATTTCTGGACAACTGATACAAACATATGTTTTGGTGGGTTGGAGTCACACTATAGGTAACAGTAAATGAAAAATTTTAAATGTGAAAAAAAAAAATAAACACACCTAATGAATTTCATTCCACATAATTGCAAGAAGTTCAAACACAGAACGAGGACACTTTGGAAATATTCCCATTTTGTGGGCGTCTACTGACAAGCATCTGAGCAGACTGAAGTTGTATGTACTATTTCACCATCTGGCATGTGCGATCGTCCAATGAGCACACACACACAGCTTTAATCCATGTTTGGAAAAACATAGCTGTCTGTCATTGCTCAATATAAAAAGCAATATATCCATTGGGCCAAGAAACAAAAATCAGGAAATTTCACTAATTATCTCATATTTAAATTAGACACTGAACAAACACTTCACTTCTTACTTCAGAACCAGCCAATTAACAGACCTCTTTAATCCGTACTTTACTTTAATCCAGTCATTGCAATACAACCTCCAATGCTACATTCAACTAGCTTTGAAATCAGAAAGTGACAAGAATCATGAACGTCATGTCTGCACTAAATCAGCCACAAAACAAACGAAAAACAGCCTCGAATATTAATTAACCATAGCTTCTAAATATAACAAACTTCATATGTCTTCATGAACCTTATAAACATCAACTGTCCCTGTAATTCACTACCTTGTTCTTCACTAAACTACATTTTTTCAGTTCAGTAATATATTCAAAGAAAGCTGTGTTTCTTTTCATAATTGGGTCTTGTAAAAAGTAGGTACGGAATAATGACATTAATTTGATAGATACAGAAAAAAAATACAGATTCTAAGAACCTCTGATAAAACCAGTGAAGAGCATGGAATCGTAACACCAGTTACAGTAAAAGTAAATTATATTTAAGGTAGTTAAGTGTTGTATGCATAATAATTCTCATTTAGTCAGATGTACTATTAGTTAATAGAAAATAACTCTTGTAGTAGAATAGGGTGGAGCCAGGCTGTGAGGACGCACACCTGGAACAGCGTCGTCTAATCGCTGGGAGCGCGCGATACAGGAGCGACTGGAAGTGGCAGAGGGGAAGAGAGAGATGCACGTGTGCTTTATGTTTGAGTTCTGTTTGTGTGTTTTATGATCTGTTCATGATTAAATATTAAGTTTATATTGGGCGGCCAAAGGAAATAGTTTTGGGTAGAAAGGGTAAAGGGGGTGTACATCAGGACGGAAGTCTGAATCGGGCAGTGGAGGAGTGGGACAAGGAGGATGGAGAGGCCAGGCTGTGAAGAGACACATGTGGCACTGAGCTGTCTAATCAGCAGAGTTGATTACACACAGTAATGTAACGCATTACATTTTAAATGCATGTAAATTGATTACAGTTACTAATGTCCATAAAATTGTTACTTGTGTTACAAATTTATTGTAAAGAAAATAATAAGTAAAATGCATTTTTAAAAAAAAATCAAGTTTTGGCCTGAAGATTTTGGCTTTAGCCCTGAATATTTTTCCACTTGGAGCGGTTTGTTACCAAGTAACTGAACATCAGTAAAAGAAGACAGTGACGTCCTCTGAAGCTGAGCAGAAAAACAAGGTGTGTAAATGTTGCCTTGAATTCCAGCTCATGTGAAGATGATATGAGCAGAGCATAAGGAAAGATAATGTACTTTGCATGGCACTGTAGCAGCTAAACCCATACAATGATCCCTTGGCTAGAGACACCAAACTAACCCAGTTAGAAAGGTTTTATATTTGATCTGGTAGTCCTACAAACAGTGACGAGACCCTAGGCACATCTTATGATTAATCCAGCCTTTACTGATCAGGTCATACATCGAGGCATGCTAAAGTTTCACGTTGTAGTGTATTTGTGTAGGTTTTGAAAGTAATGTGAAAGTAAAGTAGTTAGTAACCTGATTACATGCAGCAATCAGTAAAGTAAACAAAGTTTTTCTAAATAACTTGGGAGTGGGAGAGCTCTATAGGGGAACGGTTGGAAGCACCAGAGAAGGAGAGAGAAAAAGAGAGAAAGAGAGAAAGAGAGAAAGAGAGAAAGAGAAAGAGAGAGAAAGAGAGAGAGAGAGAGAGATGCGCACTTTGTGTTTCTGCTGTATGTATATGATTAAATATTATGTTTATGTTCCACCGCCTGATTTTCTGTCTTTGAAGTGTTACAATGATTTAAATTAATGCCATGTAATAACACAATCATGTAATAACAATAGTCTTTGTCCTTATTGTTATTCCAAATTACTACTTGACATCACTTTCACCCTGTTTACTTACATTATCAAGAAAATCCTGTTACCAGACAGTGAAATTCAACAGGATGTGTGTTACGTTATTATATATAAGTCTGCTTGCCCTATGTCCCATTGGTGTCTGTTTCCCTTTTTCTCCTCCCCCCTTCTCTAGACCCCGCCTACTGCATGCATCTTGTTTCCCGCCTACTCCAGCCTTGTGCAACGGGATTGGTTGCCAGCACGCTTCCGGAACCATCTATCTATCTATCACCGATTAGTCGGGACCGACCTTCGGTCACTTTATGGCCCATGCATTTCACCAACGTGATCCACAAAGCATGTCGGCAGAAGCAGTGGGGTGGTTTGCCATTGCTTTCCCCACCCCTCCCCATTTATCCGGGCTTGGGACCGGCGTGCAGCTGCTGCCAGTCACACGGTATACACACTCACACACACTACGGACACTTTGGACATGCCAATCAGCCTACCATGCATGTCTTTGGACTGGGGGAGGAAACCGGAGTACCCGGAGGAAACCCCCGACACACGGGGAGAACATGCCAACTCCGCACACACACGGCCCTGGCGGGACTCGAACCCCGGACCCTGGAGGTGTGAGGCGAACGTGCTAACCACTAAGCCACCGTGCCCTCCGGAACCATAACTTAAGCCTAATCAGTCTTCAGCCCAGGGCAGATCATTGACTTTGGGTTGTGTGTTAGAGAGAAGTGCATCTTGCCTGTTTTGGATAATTCGCTTGTGTGTATGACTATTTCGCCTGTTCTGACTCTGTTTATGCCCTGTCCCATTACGGCTCGCGTATATGTATATTTGTATATAGTATTTTGTTATTTAAGTTCACGATAGTCACCTTTGTAAATAGTGCACGGTTAGAGTGGTTAGTAGGAAGTCGGTGCCATTTGTGTTTCACCTTTTTCTCCTGTTTTGGTTTTAGCCAGGGAGTGAGGGAAGATTGTGTATTTTTTGTTTTCTTTTCTTGTAGTTTAGTCAGACCTTTCGATGAAGTTAGAGGGACTTTTGTTTATTATTTTGGCCTGGCCGGCTTCTGAAGATAAAGACCACTGTGTGTCTAAAATAAACAACCCAAAACGCAATATTGGTCTCGCCAACCTTTTCTTTCTTTTTTTGTATGTTGCAGCTGGACCTAGACCGGGTTCGTAACAGAATTACCACTATTTCCGTACATTACCTCTCTGTAACTCTAAACTCTTACATCAAGCAGTTGATGTATTATTTCAATCTTTCTACAAAAATAAATACCCATCAAAGTTTCCACCACGCCCTACAGTACTGTAACTAGTGATCAAGTACAATACACAAGCCACACACTTTACTGTTATCAAACTAAAATGTCTGTTCTCTGCATAACGTCCATGTCAGAAAATCCCAATGCTTCATGCCAACTTGTACGGACCATTTAGTTTGACATGATTTGATAGGAACTACTTTCTTGCTCCTGTTTAAATTTAAATTCGGTCATTCTCATGGTTTAATAAAAGGATATTGCAACAAATAACAGGGGCAAGTTGAGGAGGGCTTGCTAAATACAGTATTTGAACAGAGCCCTAATCTGAAGGTAAACATTCCATAAACAGATTTGCAGAAAGGGCGTCGAGGACGGCCGAGTTATATTACCCCCCCCACACACACACACACCCCCACCCCCATTAGCTTGGACAATTTTTCCAGTTAACACACTGGGCTATTTTCATATTGTTGTCTAAGGAAGTTTCCCTTAGCAGTCAGTCACAGACACTTAATGTAAAAACCAGACTGGCAACACAATGCGAATGCTCAAGGCTTTTATCTTACCGACACGTCAGACACCGCAAACAGGATTGGCATCGATGAGTAGGAGTTTAAAAATACACACAGTAGCATAACACTGGCAACTGAAATCAACTGGGATTTGTGGAGCAGATGTGCAGAACAGCTGTCAGTAACTAGAAACATGTCAATGGAGGATTTTGCCTCGCACAATGGCATTTGTTTCTTCTATTGTGTGTCTATAAGGGTATACACTCACCATCCACTTTATTAGGAACACCTGCAGTGCTCATTCATGCAAGTATCTAATCAGTTAAATCAATAACAGAAGTGCAAAGCAGAAAATCAGGCAGATACAGATCAAGTGTTTCAGTTAATGTTCATATACATCCATTTTCCATACCACTTATCCTACACAGATCCTGGAGCCGATCCCAGCTGACTCTGGGCACACCCTGATTCATACACAAGTCATATCAATAAACTAATATATTCCATAATCAATACATACAAAAGCCAACACTAAGAAGAAGAAAGAAAAGATGACTTGTAAAATAAGGCTTAGACTTACAGACCCTAAGTGGATGATTAGACTTTACAATAAAATTTGTAACAGCAAGATACCAGTAGACATTTACATTTATTCATGTAGCAGATGCTTTTATCCAAAGCGACTTACAAATGAGACACACTCACACACCAATGGTAGCAGAGCTGCATGCAAGGTGCTAGCTTGCCATCGGGGGCAACTTAGGGTTCAGTGTCTTGCCCAAGGACACTTCGGCATGGGATCACCCGGGCCGGGATTCCAACCACCAACCCTACGATTAGTGGATTAGTGGAGAACCCGCTCTACCGACTGAGCCACGGCCGCCCGTTGAGACAACCTAATTGAGGGCTAAACAGAGAACAGGTGAATACACTTGGGGAACAATCCAATGACCTGGGTGGAGATAGGACCAAAACCAAAACATAGGCACATGGCAGAGCAAGCAGAACTCATCTAGCGGCAAACTGCACCAGGTGCTGAAAATGGGAATTTGTGACGTCTACAGTGCATCACATCAGTGCTTTCAGTTCGTGATTTTCACAATCTAGTCATTTGTTCTATGTGTTTTTGCTGTTGATGGGAGATTTTTATGGAAAGGTTATGCACTATAATTAAACTGAATGTGTAATTTAATCATTTCCTTCTTATAGTGATCATTGCTAAATAATAGTTTACTAAATGATACAAATGTATAACTACATTCATTTGACTGTTTTGCATTTTGCTTGTACACAAACATTGATTCACACTACTATTGTAGTCAAAAGAGAACAATATTAGTCATTATGGTGAAAAAGATGGCTGTTAAGAGGCTGGAAATGAATGGTTTGCTTTAATGATTGATGTGTTTTCATCCTGTGTTAGTGGAATTGTATCAGGCTGAGATTGACACGTGCCAGGTTTGGAGGAGAACCCATTCAGTATGATGAGTCCAAAGAAACAAATGCTATGGACAAATCACAAGGTAAATGATTTTTCCCTCATAATATATTTGGACTATCAAGTAATCTGAAATAGCGTTGGGTGTCTGGGTTATATTCTTCAGAGCGACAGTAGTTTATGCAACACTTATTTTGAATAAACAATCAAATGTTAGTTGGTTCCAGACTTGGTTATTGTCAATTTATCATCTCATTCTCATACTCAATATACTGCCTATGATTCAACTAGATACGAAATAAAACGGTGGTAATTGAAATGAGCAGACCCGAGAGCTGTGTTGAGGAGGTTGTTATACTGGTGTTTTGCCTTCAGACATTTTTGCAAGATAATGAATGGAAAAACACTCGACTCATGTCGAGATGTGTTAGTTTATGAAGTGCTTCTGGCGACATAGTAAGTCGCTGTTTATACGTATATTACACCTGCCATTATTCATAATTTATTATTCAGCTTGCCTGGTGTTTTTATTCATTACTAAGTGACTGTGTGCATGTCAGTGTGACTGACGGAATTCAAATATAATCAAACATATACGGAGCCTGGTGTGCCTACTGAGAGCTACACTAATGTGCTAAACTGTCCGTCTGGCAGCCTTATTCAAACCATCCCACTCAGGCCTCTCTCTATCAGTTATTTAGGACACAGTAAACAGCCATTTCTTGACAAACACAGGAATCAGAACGAGTCAATCTGGTGGCTCATAAATGCAGATCAAATCGTTGTTGTTATTCTGCTGCTTTAAGCTTCAGTTCAATGCAAACATCCAAAGGGCTTTATTATACAAGACAATCCTTTATACCAGATTTGATTGCTGGAGTTAATTAAACAGCACATATTTTGTATGCCATAATTTCCCAGGACAGAATCCAAAATTCCAAGCACATGAAGGTTAATATTAGATGAGGATTTTTCCAAGACAGTTCTAGAATTGCGTAGTGTAATAAGACTGTTTAAATATTGATGTTATAACTGGACCTCACAGCAGAGAACATGAGCACTCAATAAATGCACTAAAGGAATGGATCAAAAATAGGTTCCAAATTTATGAAGACCTCACAATGGCATCTGACATTATTTGGTCTATTGTTACATTTTGTAGGACTAATGATGTGTTCAAGTCATGTCAGGAAGATCACATTTACGAGTTGAATGCCACCATAAAGCCATACTTATGAGAGCTCAGAGTTTCCAAGTTGGGGACATGTCAGTACGAAAACATGGTGGAATCAATGGATGCAATGTCTGTAATTGATTTTTTTTTAAATTGAATGTTTAATGATTTCAGTTATGTACATGATTTCAGGTATATGCAGCAAGCTATTGAAATGCAAGCAAATTGCTCAACATGCATCTCTCAGGCTTTTTTTTTACGTACAATAAAACAAGTTAATGTCCTGCACAAAATATGATAGCACTGTACAATTCTGATACGTAACAAAGTTTACAGTGGCTTCATGAATTGATTAAAGACATAAAACAAAACACACCTGAGATGCATTAGTTTGTTCTTAATTTTCCAGAAGGAGAGTTAAAAACACTTAATTAAGTGAAGGTACACCGCCATCCTGATCCGACCAAAGTGACCCGACACTGCAGTTATGAACTTCCCAGGAGGACTTTAAAGTTTACTACAACTCATTTGGACATTTGTTAAACAAGCTTCAACATGCCTTTTCTTTAGTAATGGAGTCTAGTGGGATGAGCGTGAGCAGTGGAGTGCGTTGCCTATTGTTTTCTCTGTGACGATGGTACCTGCTGCCTCCAAGTGTTTCTGGAGCTCTTTCTGAGTGGCCCTTGGCTGTTGGGATACTCCACTGACTTTTCTTCTGACTCCCTGGTCATAAATCTTACAAGCTCCTGTGCATGGCCGGCTGATGACGGAGTGATATTGCTTCCACTTACGGATAATGGCCCTGATGGTGCTCACTGGAAGATTCAGAAGTTTTGAAATAGGTTTGCATCAGATTCCATCAATATGTTTTGCAACAATAATGTTGTGAAGGTCTTGGGAGAGCTCTTTGCATTTACCCATCATGAGAGGTTTCTTGTGTGACACCTTGGTAATGAAAAGCCTTTTTATAGACCATCAACGCAGCTGATATAAGTTTGAACAAATGGGATGTATAATTACTTCAAGATTTCATTCTGCTTCATTACACGACACTATTTATGGACTTTAATGTTGGGAATTCTCCCAAATTTCCAGATTTCTTGAGTTAATACTTATGTCTGGGGAAAATTTCATGTGACCTCATATTTACTGAAAAAATTTGACGTGTTCAATACTTATTTCCCCCACTGTATACAGCAGTACAAGTCCCAGAGAAGGACCTCTTCAAGTACTTTAGTAATTCTCATTATAGTATTGCCCGACAATGAAAAGAAATTAAATTCTAGAATTGCAAAAGCAAATGAGATGGTGTTGGTTAAGTAAATACAGCAAAGCAAGCTCATCTAATAGTTAGGACTTTGCAAGTCCTTACATGGAATCAACCAATCACATTTTCATTTTGAACTCGTAGATCAATTTCTTATCACTCCAAGTGAAAATACGTCACTTCTTGACGATTCCAACCTCAATCCGGACTGCAGAATCTCACCAACTTCAAGAAACAGCTAAAGACCATCTCTTCAGTCAACACCTAACCAACTCATTAAACAAAATTTTAAAAAATGCACTTACACCTCGTTCTCTGCTTGATATCACTTTGCTTGTGTCTCATTTGTAAGTCGCTTTGGATAAAAGCGTCTGCTAAGTGAATAAATGTAAATGTAAGCAAAAATTGGATTTACCATTATTTGATCTTTCAAATTGATGAATCACTTCAGATGAAATCACTCATCTTACAGCTAATTGGCCCACTTTCATGTAAAGCATCAGTCATGAGATGCAGAAAGTAGGTCAACAACCTAGCTATCCACGTTATGGTACATCCATTAAAATAATTAAGCTACATCAAAGTGTTTCACTGGCAGATCAAGGACAGCCATCCTCTTTTGAATTTGCAGGTCATGACAGAATAAATAAATTAATTAAACAAGTCAATTCTGTTTTACATTACTATCTGCTTAAGCATTACATGTTCTCAACTGGCCTGTTAATACAAGTTTAACTAGAATTAAAATCGGCAACCTGGATGTATACTGGCTAATGGGCATTATGAATTGCTTTTGTTAGTGGCTCCAAGTGTGCAAATGCTGAAAGAAAGCCAATGCCATCTTTTATTTATTTTTTTTCATAAATGAGATGTCCACATAGATCTATTAAATTAAAACTGATTGAGTAGAATAGAATATACTGAAAGCCAATGATCAGCAGTAGTAATCACTGCTGAATCTATTAGCTCCATCAACAATTAGCTTAGCTCTTGATTCCATGTGAAACTGAGTTGATTTTGTATATTAGAGCATTCAAACTTCTACCGTGTCACCTCTGGTAATAGAAATGAATCACACTCCTTCTAGGGTAGTGGTGTGTTAAAGGCCCTGGCCATACTTTTAAGATATCCACATAAGGGACTCAGCTTCCTCAACTTCTCGGATCTGTACTGTAATTTGACTGGGTTCTGCCTCCCGTCTAAGCTCTCTGCATAAAAATAGATTAAAGCATATCTTTTGACCACTAAATTCTGCAGTTGCATGCAAAAATGTCCATGGTCATTTTTCAAATAGAGGCATAACAACAACAACATGTACTCTTCTCAAAACATAGCAACAGGAATTATTCATAACAGCGAGACCTCTTGTCCTCAGATTTCCTCTGAGGGAACAGTTGATTTCTTCCCTGGAGGACTGGTACCTCAGCAGTGCCCCTTGGGAGTGTGCATTTTATACATCCTTAATTTAAATACTTCATATGACTGATAGCCCTTTTTCTATTATCATGGTGCTGATTCAAGCAAGTTATTTACAAGATCGCCATTAAAGAAGACATGGGGAATGTGAGAAGAAAACAGCTCAATTAATACCACACTGATGAACAAACATTTTTTTTTTCATCCATTCATCTTAAGTAAGCACTTTAACTTGATCAGTGTCGTGGTGGGTCTGGAGCTATCCATACAAGGTGTGAGTACAATACACCATCTTGGGGATACCAGTCCATTCCAGTGCAAAACCTAAGGGATATTTAACTACAAGTATGTTTAAGAGCTGGCAACTTAGCTGTTGTACTTCTGTGGCACCTGATCCAATAGTCTGAGAAAAGAAATGGGACAAACTATTTCACTCAGTTACAGTGAGATGGGATTTACATTGTTCATCTAAAATTATTGCATTTTTATCTGGTATGTAGCTGTAGTGCATGTAGTTTTGCATGTAATTGTCCCAGTGCTGTTTAAGTCAGTGGTTTTCAAAGTGGGGGCTATGAGCTGGCGCCAGGGGGCGCCAAGGGGGCCTCAACAATTTGGTGTGAAAAAATAAATTCTCACTCTCTCACACACACAGTCATTAATTTAATGTAAAGATGCAAGATGTAATTATTAATAAAAAGGGGTATATATTCAGAAGTCTGTATTTGTAAAGACATCTTGCAAAAGGGGGGCATCTGTCACATGTTAATGCCATTTGGGGGGCCTTGCTTTGGAAAAGTTTTGGAACCCCTGGTTTAAGATATTAAATGATTTGACTTAATGAAAACTATGCTTTCAGATCCAGAAGTTGTCCACAGGACAGGATTAATAAACGTTCACTTGTGGACTCAAACCAATAGAAAAGAGGTTAAATGGTATAATTATATGCTTAATATACTTAAAATATACTTAAAATAATAATACCATCTTTGAGAAAAGTATTCACAGTTCTCTGTATGAAAAATAATGGTCCAGTTTTTCCAAGTGTGGGAAAAAAAAAAGTGAATCCGTTGAAAGTGCTTTAGAAATGGCTTGTGACAAACATTTCTGTGGATTTCAGTCAAATGCAAATATAAACAGGAATCTGTGGAGTGCGTGGGTCAATGATGAGAATGTAACCCAGCCTGAAGAGTTTCAGAACCACCCCCGACTCCACTTGTTCCGCGACTCTACTAGCTGCCTGAATATACACCATTGTGCCGAGTTGTTGCATATTTCAGTGCACAGAACACACACACATTCTGTATGTGCCAAATGAAGACCATCAATGATGGGTTGAAATGTGCTTCATTGTCCAGTAATGTCTTTGTGTTATGGGCGTCACATGCCTTAAAAAAAGACCTTAGTGACAAGGTTAAATATCGGCTGAATAAATTGAAAAGAAAAAAAAAAGCAAATAACTTCAGTTTAGCTTTCATTTCCTAGTAACGAATTAATACTACATTGAAGCTACTTTGTGACACTGAGCAAAAGTCTGGCTTTTTATTTGCGCAGCTAATTTATGTAGGGTTTGCCATTACAGAAAGTTAGCTTTTCTATTTTGTAAATCACTCAGAAAACTTTTCAAAAGCTACAGATACAGTACAGAGAGGACTCTGTAAGGCCAATGCCGAATTCCTGATGCCTAATTCCGATTTGTTGACTATCAGATTGCAAGTAAAAAATGGCGCAATTTGCAATGGACGCAGATGAAAACATAATTACGATTTTATCCACCGCAACTTACAAATGAGGAAATACAAGCAAAGTGATACATCAAGCGGAGAGCAATACAGGTAGTGCTATCATGCCAGATTTATAATAGAGTTAAATTTGTATTAAATCATTTATAATTAATACAGGCTTTTACTTTCCGCACCATATTTAAAAGGTAAGCAAAACACCGGCCTTTTAAGACGGAGAAAAAAAAGAAGAGAGGCCTTGCTGAGAGATCTGTTTTCATGGTTGGTGTCCACCTGAGTTGACGTCATTTGCCACCATTGAGTTTTTACTGATGTAGATTCACATTGACCGGGGAATATTTGATCTGTCCGCTTACATGGCAGACGCAAATGCACGTATCTGATTGACATCAGATTTATTTCCACATATGAATGAGGCCTGAAACGGATCTCAGAAGGTCAGAATCCATGTGCTTTTTTCCTGCTTACATGTTCATGGACATCCGATCTGTGCCACATGGGAGAAAAATGGAAATTTGGCCACTTGAGCCATGTAGTGTAAATGTGGTCTACTACCCTTGGTTCAGTTCATTTATGGAAATATTTCGCTATTTAACATTGATGGACATTTAGTAATTTATATAATCTCAAATTAAATAGCAACAGAATGTTCGGGTGTTTACAGTTTACAGTTGAATGACTGCACACAACATGTGCACTACTTAATGAGCATGGGTGCAGACTGTTGATGTTAATTTCATATTCATTCATTCATTTCATTTCATTTATTCATTTAGCAGACGCTTTTATCCAAAGCGACTTACAAATGAGACACACTCACACACCAATGGTAGCAGAGCTGCATGCAAGGTGCTAGCTTGCCATCGGGGGCAACTTAGGGTTCAGTGTCTTGCCCAAGGACACTTCGGCATGGGATCACCCGGGCCGGGATTCCAACCACCAACCCTACGATTAGTGGATTAGTGGACAACCCGCTCTACCCACTGAGCCACAGCCGCCCTTTTACTCTATTACTCATAGAGTAATAGAATCCTTCTGTAGCTGTGACAAATCTAAATAAAGTTAAACAACGAGACAGTGAGAATGGTGGTGCCTGCTGGGTTCAGTCAACACTATCTCGTGTCATTCAGAGGAGATTCTGCATGTGCTAGTTGCTTAGACAAGACCATTTATTATTATTACTATTATTACTATTATTATTTAGTAGTAGTAGTAGTATTTTACCTGTGTAAATACCAGTGCTATGTGACATTTGAAAGAAAGAGTAACTTGTGAGAAAAAAATGGAGTTAAAATACAACAATGTCAAAATGGAAAACTACTGTTATTGCTAATGTGATAGCAAGCCAAGCACGGTCTTTTTAACATGTTCTGTTGCTTTTCAAACCACAATTTCTACACTTCCTTCCTGTTGCTCTAAAATTACGCACGAGACTAGAGTAATGTCATCTTCACTTCACACTAACAAAACATGAGAAACTCCACACAGATGTAGGGATGGGTGATATCGTTTGCGATAGTAGAAATGGTCCCCACAATAAGAATTAGTCTTCCCACGATAATAATGATAAAGTCTAGATGACGCATTTCTGTGTGCGATGGTCTGCAAGCAATTTGCAGTGTACGTGCAGCTCGAAAACAAGTATGGTGGAAGGTGGACATGAAGCTGTGCAGGAGTTTATCACTAACAAGGAGCTATTTCTACAATCTGAAACTGGTTTGGTTACAGAAAATTAGTTTTACTTTTAGAACATTGACTACGTTTATATGGACAGCAGTAATCTAATAATTGACCTGACTCTGATTAAGACAATAATGTGATTAAGGTGTTTACATGAGTCGCTTTTAGAATACTCCGGTCATGTTCCTGTTTTACATGTTATACAACAGAGCGATTAACGGCACACGTCATTACGTGACCGCACCATTCCGTCCGACGTTCCCTAAAGAATTTCACATATTAACATACAGTTGGTCTTCGTTATGGTACCGTATACAGTTTTGGGTGTTTATATTTTTAATTTTACGAACGCTTCAAGTGCGGTTAATTATTTGTCATACTGTATGTACTAATAGACGACTGCTTGAAGCCGTAGGCTGTCTCTCAAACCGTGTACTTACCTACTATATAGTAGCCGGGATACATGTATTTCACCTACTATATAGCAGGTCAGTATGTGGTTTTGGACGCAGCCATGCTCCCGTTTGCAGTATAATGGTTGAGCATTGCCGTGTGATCGTGTCCTGTCGCAAAATGCGGTGAAAACTCCTACACAATGTTACTAATGTGATTAAGGTGTGTACATGTCTGTAATACACGTCAATAATGTGATTAAAACAGGAATACTACACACGTCTTAATTCGGTTTGTGTTTACTTCAAGTATAACTTTAATCGGATTAAGGTAATTAAAAATAGCTGTTTACATGGTAGTTTCTTATACAGAGTATCGTCTTAATCGGGTTAATATCAGATTATTGTTGCCCATGTAATCGGTCTGAATGTTTGTGTTTCTGAGGCTCAAAACTGCATGCAGCTGTCACTTTTAGCCAAAAACAGTGGTGAATGGTACCATGTTTATATTGTTACAGATATCGTTATTGCAATAAATACCAGAGAATGTTGTGATATAATTTTAAGTCCGTATCGCCCATCCCTTCACAGACGGTACAGTAACTTGGGCTTAGGTTTGAACCAAGAACACTGCATCACAGAAAAACATGGTAGTATTATATGGAGTTACAACAGTGGCTATGTGACGTGGTGCTTCATGCAGCCCTGGCAGTGCTGGCAAGCTAGCTAGCACTAGGGAAGATGTTTTATCTTATTTGTAGTTTATTTATATTAAGCTATCTTATCTTTGTTCACCATGTGTTGTCCCGCCAGCAAAAAAGAGGGGTGCACAAGGATTAAGCACATGTAAATGTTGCAATTACTGTGCAAAGACTGCATATTCATTTGAAAACCATATTCCTACATTCCTAAGTTGCTGGAGTGTGTTTGTGTGTTCATGAGCAGTGAATCAAACAGTGAACATCAACACATGCACTCACATGGAGTGAGCGATACGGCGAGCCGTGCACAAGCAGCAAAACAAATGCTGACATTTGGGGATTGAAAGAGGGCTCACTGGCTGAACAAAGGGAATCATCACTGTGAAAACTTAACTAGTAATACTTTAACATGTTCTATATGATGAAATTAAAGCTAAATCATTCATTTTCACCATTCATTTGTTGATAGAAAAAGAAGGGACAAAACGGTCAATTGAAAGACATTTTGACAGCGTTATATGATTACAAGCAAAACTGATTGGGAATGCGTCCATTTTGCTAGAGCACATGTCAGTGTTTAATGTTATGGCTGATTGGTGTGTATCCAACAACTTGACATCCAGTGTGTGAGGACGTCATACTTAGCTGGCAAGGCTTTAGGTATCTTTAGATTGGCTGACTGAACACTGCACATGTTAAACTGGCTTCTTAAACGACATGCTCTTTGCAGAAAGATAGCCTAGGCAGGCTGTCCATGTCATTTGGGTGAAATATATTTATGGTTTATTAAACGTTGATGTGTCATATGTTATAGGCAGAAAAAATAACTATGTCACTACACACATACAACCTGGAACAGCATTCAAAATGTGTCGAATGAATTGGACTTAAAATGCATCTTTCATAAGAACTGGGGAGTTGCCTTGGTGTAATGTAGATGTAATGTATGCAAGAAAAAATAACCTGCAGATCACTATTTCATTTACATTTATTCATTTAGCAGACGCTTTTATCCAAAGCGACTTACAAGTGCACACACACCAATGGTAGCAGAGCTGCATGCAAGGTGCTAGCTTGCCATCGGGGGCAACTTAGGGTTCAGTGTCTTGCCCAAGGACACTTCGGCATGGGATCACCCGGGCCGGGATTCCAACCACCAACCCTACGATTAGTGGATTAGTGGACAACCCGCTCTACCCACTGAGACACAGCCGCCCTTCAGGACCATAAATATTCAGACATTGACAAAACCTTTTCTTATTTAGTCTATATGACTCTATATTTCATACTCCGAGTTAGTTATGCATAGGACAGACATGCACACAGTCAGGCTGTCTCTTCTTCCAACACACACACACATTAGCAATGTCACAGAGAGCATGTGACCTGGGAACAGACTGGTAGACAAAGGCTGATGCTAGTAGACTGAAAGAGAGCTGGTGGGCTGAACAGAATGCATGACATGAATGCCAGAACGAGAGAAAAAGAAGCCATGAGGTGAAAAAAGGAAGTAGAAAAAAGGGTGTGGCCAACCAACGGTTTGATTTAGCAACATCTCTACTGTTGGACGCTGAGACCTGAAACTGACGCACAGTCTTTTCAGCATGGCAACTAAGGTAAGCTGAAAGTTTGTTGGTTTTGAACAGTGAGAGCGCAAAAAAACAAAGATTAGATTTGGAGGAGAGTGAATGAGAAGGATTCTATGCTAAATAAGCATCATGGCTGAATAGCCTGAAACATACATGCTCCATCGTTCTGAGGTCAGATGACATTGCTACCTGTTCCTAGCATTGTGGTGCTCACAATGCTAACACATGCCAATTCTGACCTGGTGAACATAGAGAAATATTTTCATGCATCTCATATTGTGACCAAAATACACAGGTCAGTATACATCAATATATGAGCTTCAGCAAGATGTTATGTCCGCCATCTTAGTTCCAGTGTGATCTGTATAGTCTACTCTGCACAAGACCATATAATCAAAGTTTTATTTAAAAGTATATTAAGAGTGTTTTATTTTAATTGCTGGACCAAAATGTTTTATTCCTTTTAATTTCTACTTATTACTTTTGTTTCAGCCACACAATAAATAATAATAATAATAATAAATTTAATACATTTTTATCATGACTAAACTACAAAAGATTTAAATAGTTTAAAAGAATCATGAATGATGGTGTCAGTAAGCAAGTCTGTAAATTGTTGCATAGAAAATTGTGATTTTTAGTTAATAGAAATAAAATATATTTTACAGCATACTAGAGCACACATTGACACCTGCTCATTATCTAACATTATTATATGTGAAATACAAGTGACATCAAGTACGATTGAACATGGTATTTTCTTAGACACATTTAACAGCTGCACATTTTTCATACTTATTCTTGCTGTTTTTGTAGCAATATTTTTTAACCTTAGATAATATATTTACCCTTAAACTCCCATCGACTTATTCAGGAACAATGTACAGTACGTTATTTATTAACGACAGCATGTTATTCAGTAACTACAGAGAAAAACAAGTTATGTGGAAATGTTATGTAGTTATACGGGTGTAGAATGAATGCCTGGACCCATTAACTGATCTGTTTTTTGCAGTCATGGGTCCTTTAAGATAGTGATTATCACGTTTGCCTCACACCTCCAAGGGTTGGGGGTTTAAATCCTGCCTCTGCCCTGTGTGAGCAGAGTTTGCATGTTCTCCCCATGCTTCAAGATGTTTCCGGTTTCCTCCCCAATCCAAAGACATGCACTGTAAGCTTATTGGCATTACCAAAATGTCTGTAGTGTGTAATTGTGCCCTGTGATTAGTTGGCAACCCATCCAGGGTGTCCCCGATCATATTCTCCAAGCTCCCCTGCAACCCTGTGTAGGATAAACGGGACAGAAAATGGATGGATGTACAGATATATATAAAAATTTTCCACAGAGCCAATCATGCAAAAATGTAATTTAGCAAATTCAATTATTCAAGAATTAAGTACATTTGAATATGTTCACTATTTTGTACATTTATATCCATAAATCCTGAAATTTCCAGTCGCATAACTTCTGTTTGTTGCTTTTTTCCTTTCTGCATGCTAATTGCACTTGATCATGCTTGTACCGCCTTCTATACTGTTGACCGCTCACTGACTACAGAAGATGCTGTGATTTTAAAATGCAGAGACAGAAATGAGATGCACCATGATGAAGGACATGTTTTGACCTTGAGAATCTTACTCAAGGTTTTATTAGACAAGTATTTCAGTTGTAGGAATGTATTAGTTTATAAAACACTTGTGCCAAGAGGTTCTATTCGACTATGCTTTCAGTCTTTGGAAATAATCCTGCCATCACCCAGTTACTATGTAGATGATCTATAGTGTACTTTATGCAAGCATGGCCTTGTGAAACAAGAACTGAAACTGATGCAGTAATTCAATTAATTGTCTCGTCAACTTCCTCTCAAGAGGGTTAAGTCAATTCCGTTTTATTTGTGACCATTATTTAACAATGGATGTCACAAAGCAGCTTTACAGAAATGAGGTCAGACAAAACAGTGACGAGGAAAAACTCCCTGAGATGACATGAAGCAACCGAAAAGCAAGCCCACCTTCTTCTGGGTGACACTGGGTAGTGTAAGAACCATTGTATCGTTACAGTATAGAAGTGTAAAGTACAAAGGTGCAGGACTAAACGCTTGCCCAAACAGTGAGGCATGCCATGGATTGGGTTCACCTGTCACAAAATCAATACAAAGTTATTCTGACTGATCACCTTTATCCCATAATGTAACATTTCAGTCCTGATGGGAGTGGTCTATCCCAGGATGACTCCACCCCATACAAAGGGTACAAGGGCATATTGTGAATGGCTTGTTGAGCAACAGCGATGCTAAAGTAGATGGATAATCAGGCCATTCACCTAAACTTGAGAAAAATAGACAAAACTCTTTTCTTGTCTGACCACATGTCTATATACTGGATAGATGCATTTATACATATAATTCTAGCAGGATATAGTCATAAGCTAACCTCTAGTATCCCATCTGTACAACATTCAGTTCTTATGCAAACCCAATTGTGACTGATTTATGGGGTCACATGGCAGGGTGACATTATCCAACCATCTATTTGCTAGTTATTTACTACTTTTTATAGGTGTAACATCAGGAATCATGGAGTCAGAGTACAACTTGTGTTTTCCTCCAACACATTTTAGTAGCTTCTACAAAACTATCAACCATAGACAATTACCAGAATGCACTGCTTACCACCACTTACCATGATATTTTATGTTGGATGAAATTCAAAGTAATCTGATAAAGATGTAGAATTTAGTTCCGTAATCGTATTTAGCACAAACATACTGATAATCTTACAGGTTTTCTACATTTGTGCACATGTGCAAACAGAAACCTGGCTTAACAAACAGAACTAGCAGTGATCAGAAATGCACTGAAATGGCAAAATGCTTACAGACGGTGCATGAACTGGTATAAATACACTGAATTAAATTAGGGTTAACAGGAAACAGGTGAGTTCAACAGGCAGGCAACTGAGAGTGAGCTAATGTCTGGACTGGATTAGATTGTGGATTTGTGGTGGCTGCAGGATTAGTGGTGGATTCAGATGTAACAAATAACTGGATAGATAAGCAGTAACACAGACAGCTTTCAAACAGCTTGAACAGGAGCAGAATTACATCTCATTTGCTATTCTAAAAAGTTCTAAATAAATATTTGCCAATAAAATGGTTCCTAGTCAGAGTAAGATAAAAAATAAAACACAAGGGGGGGGGGGGGTTGTATTTTAAATTCTAGGTCACCTCCTTCTTCAGTGGGTTTGTTGCTGGTAGAGCTGCATACATCATATATTTAGAAAAATAATCCTGAATGACTAATGAACACTATTTAAGGAATGAATGGTAAATGGTGCACTTGTATAACGCTTTTATTCAAAGCGCTTTACACTGTGTCTCATTCACCCATTCACACACACACACACTCACACAGCAATGGTAGCAGAGCTGCCATGCAAGGCGCTAATTTACCATTGGGGGCAACTCGAGGTTCATTGTCTTGCCCAAGGACACTTTGGCATGTGGAGTCACGTGGGCCGGAGACAATAAAACTGTTATAGGAAAATAGCCAGCAAAAGGGTTGTGTGATATAAAGCAGAGATGGATTATGTTGGTTTAACATTTTTAACAAATGAGGCCTTCACAGGTGAAACCTAGGACTCAAACCAAGAGACGACATTCAGAGCTAATAATGCTTTAAATCCATTTAACAGGGCACACCTTGGCAACAAGAAACACCTATCAGTTACTTGTTCCAATATTTTTGATCCCCTGAAATAAAATGTGTGGGTTTAAACAAAAGATGCCATGGTCCTCATTGTTTAACACTTCCAGATGTAAATATGAGGGCTATGAAAGCTGAAATTCTGATCTGTCATCTCATATTCACCTTTAATCTCAAACCTAAATGTCTTCAATGTACAGCGAAAACAATAGAACTGGCCTTGCTGTTCTAATACTTTTGAAGGGGACTGCATGTTAGCATCTTAACAAGTTAGCATCTTGTTATTTACAATAACAGCTATACAAATGAATTCCCCCACTGCCCAAGGACACTTCGGTATGTGGAGTCATGTGGGCGGGGAATCGAACCACCAACCCTACGATTAGTGTACAACCCGCTCTACCACCTGACCCACAGCCACCGCAGAACCACTACTTTCCTGTAGTGGAAAACTTTTACAAATAACTGACTCTGGAGACACTTAAATGTTAAATGTCTTGTTACACAAAGCGTCATCGTATCAACGAGTGCATGTTTTCCAATTATCGCCATTTATTATTAGCCTTAGATTATGTGGAGCATTCTCTATACACATCCCAGTGAATGAGTTGTTACTATAGTTGTGAAACTACAAAAAGCTCACTAAAACTGAGGTTTATGGAGGTTTGAATGCAGCACTTAGTTATATTACAGTAGATGATTGTGTGATCATGAGTGTGCTCTGTTTTACAGAGAGTCTGGGCAGGAAGTGCACTATCATTGTTCATTTTCTTCTTCAGAGGTGAGTCATCGAAATACCCCACCTCAGAACTTTTATTCTGTATCAATAGTTGTCTCTGACTTGCAAATTCTTGAAAACGTCTCCCACACATTTTTCCACCCCTTCTTGTTCTTCCCTTTACATGGAGCTCAAATGGTACGATCACTCTAAGAAAGGTTGATAGGGAAATTTCTAAGACTGTGTGGACCACAGGCTTATCCTCCACAATCCTCCTTCGTGTGATGATTTTATCTCTGTGAAAAGATCTTTTTATAACACAGGAACAAAATCTCTACATCATATCACCATTTTGTCAGCAGTCACATACATAGAATCCATCGTAGAATAGCCAGCATATACAGTGGTGTGAAAAAGTGTTTGCCCCCTTCCTCATTTCCTGTTCCTTTGCATGTTTGTCA